>VDFB02290052.1:0-68393 GCA_007258455.2 Sequoia sempervirens
TGAAGGTTCTTCCTTGAATTTAGGTGTACACTGTCAATCTCCAATGCATTGACAGGATAAGTCAGGAACCTTGTCACTTCATTATTATAGACTGGTTGAGCCACCTTATTGTTTCGATTGGGTGTTGGTTGTGTGGGAATGGGCATTGCTTTTGGTGGTTGGGTTGAACTAGAAGGTTGATTAGATTACAGGACATGTGGCAAGAGTTGTTGGGATTGCTGATATGGGTTTATTATTGGAGGTGGTGGATATGGAGGGAACGATTGATATTGTGGGTACGGTGGTGGTGGTGCTTGCCATGATTGTGGAGCAGGCGGGTATTGTTGTGACCACTGGGAGTAGTATGGAGGTTCCTGTCAACCTCCATACCATCTAGTTTGGGAATAAATTTTGTTGAAAAGGATTTTGGGTTGCAGCTTGATAATTGGTAGGGGGCATTGCTCTTGGTTGCCAAGGTCTTCATTGGGCCATGAAGTAAACATGTTTGTTTGTGTATTCTACCTCTATCATACCTATAGGAAGAGGTTTTAGGATGGTGTCCCTATTGACTTCTTCCAATGAGGATATATTTGTTCTATTATATGCACACTCTTCACCGCTATGCCTCTTTTGACAGGCATGACAAAAGATAGCTAAGGATTTTTCAGCCTCCTCTTGTTTTCTTCGTGTATACAAAGTTTCTATCTATTTACCCATATGACTTAATAAATCGTTCTTGAGGTCTTCAAGTAGATTACCTATCTCACACTTTGTGATACCTGTTGTGTCTCTTGTAGGATACATCTTGCCTGAATAGTTCCTTCCCAAGCACTAAGACCTTGAATAATTCTTGCAAATGTCACAAATATCATCAAAGTCCATTTTAGAGATGTTCCCTTTACCTATCAAATTCAATGCTTCCGTAGTATCATATATTATTCCTTTAAGAAACAACATTTTAACAGCATCAGGAGCTATCCCTTTTTGTACTGATCATTGAAAACTGAACATGAAGCATTTGAGGTAATCTTCCATGGACTTGTCTTCTTTCTGTTTCATGTGGAAGATTTCATCCCAAACCTCCTTTGTTTTACAATACTCCTAGTACTTGGTAAAAAATAATTCCTTCATGAATTCCCATGTTCTGATATTCCTAAGGTTCATGAACCAACACAGTGTTGCATCCTTTAACGTGGTTGGGAACAATTTGAGCTTCTGCACATCACTCTAATAATCATAGTTGTGGCACAACACATCAAACTCAAATAAGAACATGTCAGGATCCTCAATATAAATACCACAAAAGATAGGTAGAGTGGAATGAGGAATGCTTTTCATAGGGGAATCTTCTTCAGGATTTGCTATTAGAAACTCAAAGGTGATTGTATTATTTTTGGCCATTGCTCTTGCATTGTTATTGTTTTTGTTGTTGTTGTTGAGATCAACCATGAATTGAGATGCCGAAGGAGTGAAAAATGTTTTGAATAGATTTTGATTCCCTAAGGATGGAATGAACCTACACTCATAGGATTCTCAAAATAAATTTTCTACCCTTTTTGTAATTCTTCAGAAGACTCTGGATGGACACCGGAAGGGGTCTCAACAATGGTAGACTCAATAACACACTTCTCAATATCTGGTTCAGGTAACTCTTTCTCAGGTGGTATATGCACAAATAATGGTTGTAATTTGGTTTTTAATTTTTCTTGTTGTGAGCTTCCTCCCTTGATTGATAATTTTGACTTGTTTTATAATTTTTTTGGTTGTATACTACTCCCCTTATCCTTTTTAACAAATCTCCCTCTACTATTGCTACTACAATTCATGCACCTATATGACTTACAACAAAGCAAACTAAGGGTAGTTATCTAAACAACGTTGACTGTCACATAGACTTTCTCCTTAGTGCAATGCTCCTAACTTAGTTTAGTAAGTTGATAGGCCTTTAAGACCATTCCTCGACAATGACACCGAAATGATTGGATTAAACTATGGGCTAATTTTAAAGATAAAGTGCTCTCGTGATGCTATTAAGTTGGTACATATGTTTAGGTTGGTCCTTGGGTATTTTATGGTAATTTCCTCAGTTTATCCTTTAATTGTCAATCTAGGAGTCGTAAACTTGTGAAAGGTGTTGCGAAAATCTACCTAAGAGCTAAAACTAATGAGGGGATGGATGCATCTAGGAATTGAATTAAAACACACCCTTTTAATATAAGATTCAAATCAAATCACACTTTCTTCAATTTGCAAATGAATAAAATCCTATCTTTAATCTAACACACATTCTTAAATTCTCATTTAATACTATTAAAACCAGTATCCTAGAATTTCACAATAAACCTTTAATTATGAATTAAGTTCTATTCTACTGTTTCTACTTCCTAGCAGAAATTGAGACAAGAAGACAGCTAGAAACTGCGACAAGAATTACAGTAACAAGAATTGTAACAAAAAGTGTGATAGTATAATAATAAAGTATAATTTTGAGATGATGTGCTATCAAAAGTGAATTTCAATATGCCAAACCAAATCTTTAATCCTCAAATTATTAACAAATACATTAATGAGTAAAGAAACCAATTGTAACTATGAATAATCAAATTTGCATACAGAAAATTGAATTCCACGTAACTGTAAATAATTAACTTATGTTCAGAAAAGAAATAAACTTGAAATCAAATCACACACATTAAATTACCACACTGAAAACTGCAAACAAATCATCAATTGATGCAAGGAGTGGGCCCTGCCTCCTTGGCTGATTGATGATAGAAACGTTAACGTGCTCCTCTAATTTAGCTTAGTCATACATGCATACAACGGATCCATAATGATTTTTGAACAACAAGACAATATTATATTAACATCTATCTATGAAGTCTTTAGGCTTGTACATATTTATACTAGAGCAAGCATTGATAGGTTTACATGGTTTGTTTATGGCCTATGACCAACAAACCATTTAAGTTCAATAAAACAACAAAACATATGAGTATGATAAAACTAACAATTGGCTGCTGACGAGAAATATAAAACATTCTTTAACAAGCATTATCCTCAAAATAAGTATGAACAAAAAAAACTTGATCACTCCTCATCCGTGTCCTCAACCATCTCTGTAGTTTTTTGATTACTTCTGGCCAAGTCAACCATATATTAGTTATCATTTCAACTGACATTAGAACTTTCTTAATCATTTTATTTTCCTATTACATTTCATAAAATACCTATACTTCCTATGACATAATGACAGGATGGAAAAAAAGATGAAGGAAAAAAGAAAACAAAGGGTAAAATTATTGGAACACTTTAACCCCCATCAAGGGTGATTGAAGATCTCCCAAAGTGAGTCATCATCATTTTCATGTTTCATGTATGCATCCTATTCTAGCACATTAGAGTAGGGTTTCATTGCATTTTAGATCTCTTAATCTTAGGCACACTTAAGATTAAGACCCACACACACATTTCCATTTCAGATCTATACTTTCTATCAAGGTTCAATTACCAAACTAGGGGTTTGACGAAGGCAAACCCCCCATAAGCAAATCAACACAACATTTTTTTTTTGCAAATTTTTAATAGGTTTGGATCCAAAAGAAAAGTTTGTAAAACATAGGAAGGAAATGTATAGATAGGAGAACAATTTCAGATCCTAATTTTTTAGAAAGGAGTATTGGGACTAAATCACCCCTTTGGGCGTATGAGTCCCAACATACCTCTTTTTACCAATTTTCTATAGATCCTGATTTGTCAACAAAAGATTCCATATCTTGCCCAAATTCCTGTAGTAGGACTAAATTGTCTAGACTGGCGTATGAGTCCCCATGCACTTCAAAAAGAAAAATTTCAGAGTTGTAGATCTTGCTTGGAATCCATTGATTTACTAGGTTTCTTTCTGTGTGTTGATTTGATTTAATTCTTTCAAGTTTCTAGGGTTTAGTGCATTCGAGTTTGTATTTATCCTTTGAAGCTTCATTTTAATGGTGAACAACCATCTAATCACACCTAAGGAAACCTCCTAGTAGTTTTCCTTCCCTTAATTGAGTCACTTGGTTGAGGGATCTTGGTTTCCTAATGAACTAAAGAGTGAAATAGGTCCTCTAAGTTCCATCTCCCAAAAGGTGGAACCCTATTTCCTTTGGTTTAGTAATAAGGATAGTTAGAGCCTCCATAAGATTATTAGTTTAGTGACCATGAAAAATAGAGAAGAATAAAAGGACAACATCTGAACTATCCCTCCCAACACCTCGACCCCAACAAACCTAGAATTATCCCTCAAGGAGACATTAGTGTTAATATATAGGACACCAAAAAAATGTGGAGTCCATCTACCTTCTCTTTTGATTTTCTATTAGGAAATCACATTCCCCCCAAACAAGCCTTCCTTGCACCACCTCCAACTAAACCCAAACCTTGCAACACCACCAACTCACCAAATTTTAGGAAGGACACCACCTCACACATGGCTTGGATAGTATCTTGATTCACACCAAGAATCCTATATCAAAATTGGCGAGTGATGTAGACAAGGGTGACTTCAAACCACTTGAAACATGAATCCACAACTTGATCCTAAAAGGTCTCTCAAACACCAGTTTGACTCTTCGGTGCACAAGGAACCCAATGGCTCAAACACACTTTAATTTTGTTCCAATATTTTCCAAAACTACAAAAGGCATCTAACAAGATTAAATTGACCAAACAAACATGATTAATTCTCCTCTTAAGTATCAAGCACTTCTGGTTACCATTTCACCTTCTCAAGCCACCATTCACCTACTAGGGCTCTAGGACCAGTTTTTAGACCTTTCCTCACAACCACCCACTAAAATCCTCCAAGCCTTTACACATTTAGGGACCAATTAACCTAGCACAAAACATAACTCAAATCCACCATAGGGTTATTCATGCCTTCAACACCCAAATTGACTATTTAGGCTGAAACGGGCTCCAATTAGCCCTCTTTTCCAAAGGACTTCACCTTTAAACTTGTCATAAACCTCAAAAACTGCCAAACAGTCTTAATACAGCCTACAAAACTCTATATTTTTCAACTTTGGGATCTCCTCACACTCTTTAAGACCCAACTTCACAATACCCTCACTTTTCCCACAATTGCCTAGGGTTTATTGAAAGTCACAAGCCTAGGATTCCCATAGCCTCAAAAAAACCTTCAACAGGATTTATTGTGTTTGTACATGCACACTTCATCCACCATTTATTCTACCCCCAAGTTTCATACATACTTCCTTCATAAACCAACTAAATTCTCCTCTTTTCATCCTTTTCTCACTAGTTATCCTAGGATTTCATACCCCAACACCCAAAGGATCTATTAGCTCTCAAAAACGTAGGCAAAACACCTTAAGAGGTTTCCAATCTCTTGATACATTTTAGGGTAACAAACAAGGCCAAATGATTTGAACCTTCTTCTCTTCAGGTGTTGCTAGACCTAGGCGGGTATACCTATATGAATGAGGCAGACTTGACTTATGTTTATTCCTTAAAGTAATTTACCCATAATGGAAAATGGGAGTGGATAAATGAGTTTTATTTTGGTATAGATTGTATAAGCAATATCAAAGCTAAAACTAATATGTTCAGTTAACAGATGTAATAAATGAATAAAACTAAACGGTGGAGTGATGGAGACTAGTGCCTTATTGGGTGTAGGAAGTCAGACGAAAGATCTAAAATGAGTAACTTCTTTTTGGAAGACACTAATTGTTTGGAATATAAATTTGAGTTTACAACTTGTATAAACATGCAAGGAAATGATTACAAAGTTCTTCTTAATGATCTAAATGAGATTCCCTAATTACTATGATTGACTAAAAGGATTTAATCTTTCCTTGAAAGAACCATTTAATCAAACCATATAGATACAACAAGTGTGCACTGATAAATTGAATATACGCTTGTTATATCAATTTAAATAACTAGAAAACATCAACCTTGGAGACAACTTCAACAATACTATCAATTGGCACAACAAACAATTGATACCATAAATACGCCACCACATCAAATGATTTTCATTGATATCTCCATAGTTTCAAATATGCATCATAGTCTCATAATTGTAAAACATTGTAATCTACTGTATCCTTTTTCTATTCGCTATATCTTTTCGCTACCAAAAATGGATATTTATACATCAATTGTTCGAAAGGACACGTCCTTTCAAAAATGTCTTATGTTAAAACAACAATAAATTAAAAAAAGTAATTAGGCTCTATTAAGCCATAAATGAATCTTTGAAAAGTGGTCCAAGTAGTCTCGATGCTCATGCATATCTGCATCTCCCAATGCATTCCAGATCGTGATCCCCATTTTCACCATCTTTTCATTCTGTTCACATGCTTCATCTAGTGTTGTATCTTTTGCAGTAGTTGTCTTCAGAATTTCTTGCAGTATTGATTCACTTTCACCTTTCCACCTAGTCATTTCTTTTAATCTTCCTCTATCATCGAAGAATGTAGTCAATCCTTTTTTGGTGGCATCAATTAATCCCTACGCATCCCCTTGCAATTCTTCAAAGAAGTCTCAGTGCTTATTCACAAGATGATTTGCAACCTCAATTACCACATTATCAGAAGCATCCCTCTAGTTTATTTCTTGAAGCTTCTCAAGAATCCTACCATCCATTCTTTCGTGTTCTTGTAATGCAACAAAGTTATGTGAGTGTATTCCCTAAAGCTTATTCAACCAAGTTGTTAGACTGGCTTGTATCTTCTTAATTACTGCTACAAGTGCATCATATTTCCCTTGAGAATATGCACTTGATCCTTCCCAATGATCTTTTGCTTGTGAAATTTCACCATGAGTGAGCAGCTTGGTTGATTTCATTGTAACTCCTAACAAATATTTTAGGCAGTCATTTTCTCTCAACATCCTCTCATTATTCATTTTGTACATTTCTTTTTCCTTAATCAAAATTTGTATTTGAGCTTTGTTTAGTTTTGCTACATTGATCCCAATCTCTACTGTTGCCATAGGATCAACCTCCCCAACCTTCAGATTTATAACATGCCGAATGCTTTCTCAATATCAATGACAATTGATTTACTGTGAGGTGGATACAAGGCCCAAATCATTAATGACCCTTCATCTAGATTGTATTTTGACCCTACATATACTTCTGTCACCTTTTCTAGGCTGAGCTTGTGTGTAGCATTACTATCTTTCAGAAAACTATCAAAAAATAATGCATAATTGAGATCCAACCCTAGAAAAATCATAACACGAGCACTTTCTAACATTTTCCTTCCCTTTTCAGGGGTCATACCCGCCATCTCTCTATCCACACTCATCTTTAGATCATTCAGTAACTGTTCTTCATTACTTTGTGTAACATTGTCAACCATTTCTCTTATCTCTTTTCCTTTTTGTTTATATAAGAATGCTTTAAATTCTGGAGAATTTATAAATTCATTATCTGCTATAAATGACTTATACTCCATGTGCCTTGCATATGTATCTATACTCTCTTCAACATTTAATTCCCTGGCAGGGCAGGTGTAATCCCGAGTTCTCAATCTTGACATCTTATTGGGTTGACCTTGTGGCACATTATCCTCATATGCCTCTTCCCCAGAAGATAACAGCTCTATGTCTTGCAACCCTTGATTATATTTTTCAACCACCATTTCTACTTCTTCGGCTTCCAGGTTCCTAAACATATCATCAAATTGATAGGGTACATGTTGATACCCTCCAAAGTTTATCTTTTGTTTAGCAGAATTGATATATCCTTCTGGATCAAAATTCTTTCTCAGTGGTCCTCTTTTCATGTTGTATTGCAGTAGCTTATCAAGAATCAAGTTGTACCCTTCCTTCACCTATACAATAAAATCACCGAAGCACAATGTACTGGGCATAAAAGCCTGTTTTCCAAAGGAGCTCAAATTCATAACACTAGAAAAGTCCATCTACCTAACAATTTCCAAGTATGCAATCTTGTCCAAGACTGTTTTAGGAAAAATGAATGGGGCATCTTCAAATCCATAAACCCTAATCATGGTAGCATCATCCAAACAATACCAATCCCCCCCAATTGTGACTAATTGGCCCATTGAAGTCCTTAGGCCTGAGAAACCTCTTTATCTCATTAGATAAATAATAAGCACATGGATGATTATAGAATTTGTACAATGGATTTACAAAATACTCCTCAAAGTGTATGAAACAAGAATTAGCAAACCTACTGTCCCAAACAATAGTCCATAATTGAACAGGTAATGACATACCTTCCTTATCAAATTGTGAAATTCTCATCTCCTTAGGCCACAACCCTAACTCCTGTCCAAAATACAACACTATGTGCATCAACAATGAATAATTCCTAAGATGTAAGATAGAGGCTCCACCTTTTACTACCATCAACCCAAAATCAAGCCCCTTAAAAATGTATGGGGCATAATCAAAAGGTCTAGAGTTGTGATACTAAATATCTGCTAAAATTATCATAGGCACAATTGACATATATTCAAGGACTTCCATTACCAATACTTGGCCTACTGAGAAATAAGTATACTTCATATAGGGTTCAAAAAGATCAACATTGAAGGGGGGTCCATCACTATCCTCTAGTGGAACTGGTTTTCCACCCTATCTAATTTTGTGTAGTGGCAACCTCCAACTTTTATAAATTGTGTCCATCCTCCCGAATTCCCTTTCTAATTCTTCACATATGATCTTCTCATCGCAAACCCCTTCCAATTTGAAAACCTCGCCTATTGCATCTTCTGATATATGTATCAATGGTTTCCTGGATGGGTCACATATGGCTTTGAGTTTTGAATTATAATGAGCGGCCAACAATCTCACCAATTCAACATTGACAAATACATTAGGGCAGACCAACTTTCCTAGATTAAGCTTCCATGGATTACATACTGGTTCAAAGTGATTCCTCCAATAGTAATGAAAACTAAAAAGTTCATAGCCTCTTATTGGTGTCCAAATATCTCCTATGAGCTTATGTTTGTCATCTAATTTATCCACTCCTGCCCTAAGTTGTGCAGATCGTCTGGCTTTAGGTCCAGAGCCAGGTAATTGGTCGATAAGATCTTGGCTTAGCTTTCACTTAGTGCCCTATGGCTCAATGTCAGTTTTCTATTTTTTTCCCTCTAGATTGACTACTTTCCCCATGTTTTCTCCCCTTTTATTTTCCTGAACTAGTGGCTTCCATTCTTCAAAATCGCAGAAATTAAGGTACGAAGAACTTACTATATTTTGCTCAAAAATTTTGAGTTGAAAGAATGCCCTGGTTCTTTGTTCGTCCTCCTGCTTCCTCCACTATCAATTCTGCAATAATGTTTTCAATTGAATCTTCCTCAATTCATGAAACTACCTATGCTCCTTGGCGCCATTAATGTTTTAGCTAAAAAATGAGTGTAGTAGGTCTTTTTTTGAAACTCTCACTGTCACATCATGTAATATTGTCGGCAATACATTTTCAAATCTTGAGCGATCCTTTTATTAGGGCTTTTACCAACGTTTATTAAACATCTGCTAAGACATCTTGTAGTTTCCCTGACACTTTGAGTCTCCCCGAGAGTTATCCCTTCAATCCCAAATATATCGCTATAACTCCCACTGACACAAACCTATCGCTGTGACTTAGTATGTCGAGCAGACAGTCTTCAGCTTACTCCAAATATATGTATCTTGCTGAAATATTTCCTTTGTTCTTTATCAATCCTGTCAGTATGTTTTCTTCGTCAATTCTTATTGCTAAGTCATAATGGTTTTCTTTCTGATGCAACTACACTGGGTATGAACTTCTTATCTCTCTCCACTGAAGTTCGTCTCGCTGATGAAGATCTTCATCGGTGAGACCATGAATCATGTCTTTCTGATGATCATTCTCTTTAAACATATCGCCAAGTCCCTTACCAATATAATTCTATCGGTATGTCATGAGGGGTTGGCAAGACATGTTGAACTCATCCTGGTAGTATTATCCTACCGACAGAATCCTCCTTTGCTTTATCGACAAGACTGGATGAATGTCTTGGGTTGACTTTAGGAATTTTACTCTGATGGTGCTGGTCTAACTGACACATTTCCCTGTGCTTTGAGTGGTAAGACATATACAAGCTCGATATGACTTCTTACTGTCACCCCGATGATTATTATCTCGCTGATAGAATCTATTTTTTGTTTGAGACTATGAAATGCATCTTCCCGATGTGTACCCTCAAATGAGACTTTATCGGTATGACATTCCTGACCTCTTGTCGACACACTAAAAAATGTGTTAGTATAAAATGACTTATGGGTTAGGAAGACCTGTATCATCTCATGCTGATATGACTTTATATATTCAAATGCTCGGGGTCAGGTAAATTTTATGGGACCAAATGATAAATACTGACTAGAACATAAGCGACAAAGAAAATTACATGAATTTTATATTCATGATATGGGCTTCTTTGGAAAACTTTTATAAGTATAGACAACTATAAAATTTTCAAATTTTACAGTTCTAACAGGATCGTTCCAGACCTTGCCAATGTGAAAAACACATCTCAATTCACCTAAAAACTCTGCACCACACAAGTTCTAACCTTCTTTGTTTTAGATTCAACCAACTACCTTCTTTGCTATGCCTTCTTAGGCCAAGCTTATGCTGCTACACAGGGACAACGAGGAGATCTTCACCATTTACTCTCACCAAACTCAGATGACACTTCATACACCTATTCCTAAACTAACAAGGCCCATTCCACCTAGGTATAGTATTCATAGAAGGGTGGAATGGCCTTTTTGACTCATATTTTCCCTCAAACCTCTATACCCCTATTATAGACCAATCTTCAGGTATTGGACTTTAGATTGCTTAAAATACTACAAAACCCCTCAAGAATGGATTAGGAATAAATCAAATACCATGACACAAAAAATTAAAAACATTTAGGAGCCAACCCCTGTTGTACAAACTCATACACAGGCATAAATTGTAAAGAAACATAGAAAATAATATAAAACTGAGTATTTTTATTGATTTTCCTTCTTCAAAAGTGATTCATCAAAACAAATTTGAGCCTTATGAGGCCCTTAAATACATTTTCAAACAATAAAATGACCACCAATTCCTCTAACTATCTTTTAAATTCAAAGACTCTTAATGTTCCCTAAACTGCACTTTGACAACCTTGTTATTACACTTAACAACATCAACAAATAACTTTTACATTTAAACTCTAATGACCATAAACCACCTAATTACATCATGAATGGGCCCTTTGGACCTTATTCATCATAAAATGATTCATTCTACCACTAATTCCTAGACCAACATTCAAATAGTGCATTTTTGCAATTACATGTTTTTAGGTGCTCTTGCACCATACTCCTCGGGTACAAAAGATTTATGCCCCATAAATCACTCCATAGGCTTGCTCCTATCTTCTTAACAATCCCTTCAAACCTGCTCCAAGTCACTTGCATAGAAATCTTCCTCAAAGGCACTTTGTACCCTTCATGCTTTGTTTTGTCTTGGTCTTGCCATGCTTGGTCCTTCTCAAATGGATCTTCTTGTTGCTTTTTGTCTTCATTGACACCTGCAAACAAAAATTCAGTACAAAAAACTAAAAATACATACATTAGTATCTTTTTTTCATGCTCTTCCATGAGCCTTTGCCAACTACACATGTATCTCTACCCTTCAAATCCATAGTCTGCAATATAACCTGCATTTTGTCCTTCTATTTTCATTTTAACCCTTGGTCTGACCTCTATAAGAGGAATGAACAAATCAGGGAAGTAAGCAATGACTCCCTTCACTCTCAACCTCTTATCCTTCCACTTCCCAACCAACTTAAGATTCTTCATCCAAGGACAATCCTCTGCCCCAACCATAGCAACATCACTTCGCTTCTCATCATTAGGAGACTTCACAAACTCTTCCTCTGTAGCCTTCACTTGGCCATTCATTATCAACTTTCCCTCTTTTGTCTCTTCCATTATTGAGACCTTACTCAACCACTTTGCTTCCACTTCTTCACCTCTCATGGTGACTGCAACTTATTCATGCACTACCAATTCTCTCATAAACTCATTCACTATCTTTAGCCATATTTTTTGGCTCTCTATCCATTCTTCCATCTTGACTTGCTCTTCACACAACTCTTCATTTATCATATCTGCACTCTCAGGTTCATAAACCTTCAAAAATTTCATCAGACTTGCTACTTCCCTTTCCTTTGTACCTTTCAACACATAACTCATTGTATTTGCAACACTCAACGATCCATCACTCTTATTTGTCTTTAGGGGACACAATACAGCCCAAGTCATGACCTTCTCACCATTTTCACGCCCTTCATAGCTTTCCACAACCTTCTCACCTCCCTTGACTCTATCCACCCTCTCTTCCTTCATACTTTCAGCCGTCAAGATCTTTTTGACATCAAACCTTCCATCCTCTTTGCTAAGACACCCCTACTGCAACTCATTTTTACTATTATCAGTCTCTTTCTGCCTTCCATCTCTTTGTCCTTCCAGTGGACATTGCATTTCCTCTTTACTAACCTTACTAGGCCACTCCAATGACAACTCTCCTACACTCTTATCCTTTTCTCTTTGAGGGATCTCTGTCCCAAGTGTTATTTTTCCACAAACCACTGTGGCAGACCTACCCTTTGCTACCTTGACCTCATTTTATTGCAATTGCAAAATCTCTGACCTGCCTTTGTCTTCACCACACTCTCTATCCTTATCTTGTTCCCTCAAGGTTCTTTCACCTCCAACATTCACTTCCTTTGTTTCCTTTTTGTCTTCAAGCTGCTCTGTTTTCCTCAATACCTCTTCATGGTGATTTCCTCTCTCCATGGCATCTATGCTATGCCCCTCTATTTCTTCCTTGTTCGCTTGTTCCTTTTTCTCTAAAAAATTATCTTTTTCCACACATGCCTATCCTCCTTTGTGTCCCTTCATCCTGCAAAAAACTCAAGGTATACTTTTTCCCATCCTTTTTAATTTCATACACATTAAGTCTTCCATCATGTATAGCAAACCTATCATATTGCCAAGCCCTTCCTAGTATCATGTGACAATCTCTTATAGGAATAATATCACATAGTACAACATATTTGTAATGACCAATATGAAAATCTACAAATGCGTGCTCTCTAACCACAATATGCTGACTATCATTTACCCAATATGCCTTGTAAGGTGTTTCATGGATTATCCTTGTCAAATGTAACTTTTCAACCATTTCCTCTGAAACAATATTATCCAATGAACCTGAATCAATCATTACTTTACATACCTTACCTCTGCATTTGCACCTGGTCTTGAAAATGGCATTCATCATCTATTCCTCTTTCTCATCCAACCTTCTAATGGCCATAATGTCTTGTCACCTTCCAATGATTCTCCTTCAATCTTCAAGAGATCTACTTCCTTGCTCTGATACCACTTTGATGTAGACAAGGGTGACTTCAAACCACTTGAAACATGAATCCACAACTTGATCCTAAAAGGTCTCTCAAACACCAGTTTGACTCTTCGGTGCATAAGGCACCCAATGGCTCAAACACACTCTAATTTTGTTCCAATATTTTCCCAAACTCCAAAAGGCATCTAACAAGATTAAATTGACCAAAAAAAATGATTAATTCACCTTTTAAGTCTCAAGCACTTTTGGTTACCATTTCACCTTCTCAAGCCACCATTTACCTATTAGGGCTCCAGGACCAGTTTTTAGACCTTTTCTCACAACCACCCACTAAAATCCTCCAAGCCTTTATACATTCAGGGACCCATTAACCTAGCACAAAACATACCTCAAATCCACCATAGGGTTATTCAAGCCTTCAACACCTAAATTGACTATTTAGGCTGAAACGAGCTCCAATTAGCCCTCTTTTCCGAAGAACTTCATCTTTAAACTTGTCATAAACCTCAACAACTGCCAAATAGTCTTAATACAGCCTGCAAAACTCAAGATTTTTCAACTTTGGGATCTCCTCACGCTCTCTAAGACCCAACTTCACAATACCCTCACTTTTCCCACAATTGCCTAGGGTTTATTGAAAGTCACAAGCCCAAGCTTCCCATAGCCTCAAAAACACCTTTAATAGGCTTTATTGTTTCTGTACATGCACACTTCATCCACCATTTATTCTGCCCCCAAGTTTCATACATACTTCATAAACCAACCAGATTCTCCTCTTTTCACCCTTTTCTCGCTAGTTATCCTAGGGTTTCATACCCCAACGCCCAAAGGATCA
Source organism: Sequoia sempervirens (assembly GCA_007258455.2). Lineage (NCBI taxonomy): Eukaryota > Viridiplantae > Streptophyta > Pinopsida > Cupressales > Cupressaceae > Sequoia > Sequoia sempervirens. The sequence continues at coordinate 14,232 of VDFB02290052.1, forward strand.
CTCTAGACCTTGTCAATGTGAAAAACACATCTCAATTCACCTAAAAACTCTGCACCATACAAGTTCTAACCTTCTTTGTTTTAGATTTTTTAGAATTGGCTATGGATACCAAGATCTATGGACCAAATGGAAAGCACAAAAGAGAGAGAATAGAATATGACAAGAATAGACTGTATTCAATGTCAATGATATGAGATGATTGTGATTGATTTTACAATGAGAGACCCCTTGGTTATATAGCCAAGGTGAGATGCAAGATGTCATAGGATTATGACAAGTGTCTTAATCATATGACATGAGACAACTAATCACACTTACCTAGGTTCACATGTAGTAGTTGTCAAAGGATAAGATAACAACTAATGACAACTAACATCTTCTAGAAAGATTCCTTCCTAGGACCTAAGTAATCTTAACTAAGATGTAAATGAGCCCCCTAGTAATGAATGAACTAGGTACAAGACTTTATTTACACCAACAAGATTCAACCAACTACCTTCTTTGCTATGCCTTCTTAGGCCAAGATTATGCTGCTACATAGGGACAACGAGCAGATCTTCACCATTTACTCTCACCAAACTAAGATGAAACTTCCTACACCTATTCCTAAACTAAGAAGGCTCATTCCACCCAAGTACAGTATTCATAGAAGGGTGGAATGGCCTTTTTGACTCATATTTGCCCTCAAACCTCTATACCCCTATTACAGACCAGTCTTTAGGTATTAGACTTTAGATTGCTTAAAATGCAACAAAACCCCTCAAGAATGGATTAGGAATAAATCCAACACCATGACACAATAAATTCAAAACATTTAGGTGCCAACCCTTGCTGTACAAACCTATAAACAGGCATAAATTACAAAGAAACACAAAAAATAACAAAAAACTGAGTATTTTTATTGATTTTCCTTCTTCAAAAGTGATTCATCAAAACCCATTCAAGCCTTATGAGGCCCTTAAATACATTTTAAAACAAGAACCTAACCACCAACACCTCTAACTGTCTTTTAAATTCAAAGACTCTTAATGTTCCCTAAACTGCACTTTGACAACCTTGCTATTACACTTAACAACATCAACAAGTAACTTTTACATTTAAAATATAATGACCATAAACCACCTAATTACATCGTAAATGGGCCTGTTGTGCAGTTTTGCACACACGCCCCACTTGGAGTAGGGACCCTCTTTTCATGATGTCTTTTGACTTTTGGTTTTTATGAGATTTGTCTTTTTAAGGTCTCGAGATGTTGGTCTTACTAGCTTTGGTCTTGCCTTGAGGCTTGAATTGGTTGAACTTAGGTTTCAGTCAAAATTCGGGTTTCGACCTGAGTCCGGGATTTTCCAGCTATGGCGGATTCTCCCAGGCCCTGGTTTGTTGTCTGTTTAATGCTGAATTTTCTAAAATCCGGGTTTCTGCTTGAATTCGGGATTTTTCGGGCTGAGCGGATTTTCCTGAACTGCGTTAAAATCCTGAACTTTGTTTAAATCCCGGTTTTTGCCATTTCCGCGGAATTCGTGTCCTTCTGGATTTTCTATTTGGCTTGGATTTTTCGAAGTCCATTCTGGGCTTAGGTTCCCTGATTTCCTTGATATGTCTTGTCACTCATTAATGCTCAAAGTACCTTTGCTCAGATGCGAGTGTGGATGGATTTAAGGTCTCTTGGGCATCATTTTGATTTCATTATTCACTTGCTTTCTACTTTGGTGTCGGAGAGTCTCCATTTGAGGTCCTGATTGTTGAATTCGAGCTGCCACTTGTGGATTGATTGAGCGCTGGTCAAAGTTTTTGTTGCTAGGGCACATCATTTCACAGTTGCCTCCTCGAGCTTAAGTCTTGTTCGGATTCCATGGTAAGTCGTTGCTAGCCCCTCTTTTGTTTGCGTCATGATTGAATCTTTCGAAGTTGAATGGTGACCATTTTAGGTCGACCTTTGCTTAAGTATGATTCTATATTTATAGAGCTAGGGTTTGACCTCACTCTTCACAAGATTTCATCGTTCGCACTATGCATGCCCCTGTTTACCAAATGAATGTTGAATAGATCAATGTAGATGGGCGTTCTGGGTAGGATCTTGCCCCTAGGTGCGTAATTTGCTATATTTAGCGAAGTTGGGGTTTTGGTGTTTTGCTCGAATTTGCTAGGAACAGTTGATCTGTCATGATTTTCATATCTGGCATTTAGATTAAATCTGCTCATGCCTTGAGAAGTCTTGGTGTGCTTCAGCCTGATCATTTAAGGATAGTATTTCAAACCTCGAACTTACCCTGGTTTTCATGGCAGAGGGTCTAGTCGTCAAAGTTAGGGCATCATTGTTTCACCATTAGGATTAGTCATTTGAAGGCTTTGGAAATTTGAATTCCTGTGCATTTGAGGTCTTGCTTATTGACGTCAATTTTGAGACCATTTGAATCCAAATAGTTAGGTTTGAAGTGATCATTTGATTCATTGTTCGAGTGGTAATAATTGTCGGGTTTTCGGGGTGTCCGCAGAATTCCTGCACACCCAGATTTTCCCGATATTTGTCAAGTCCGTAGAGCATGGAAAATTCCAGAGTATTCCGTCCATGAAAATCTAACCTATCTGGATTTTTTCAGTTTTCCTGCCTGGTTTCATTCTTTTCAATTCTCAAAGCTAGGGCTAATGGGGTAAAGTGCTAAATGATGCTTTCTTGTTGCTAATAGATGAATTTCATGATAATCTCATTACCTTTTGTTCATACTAATGACTTATTTGGCAAATGATGTCTTGGCAACAGGAATCCCTCTGGGTCAGATTTCTCCGAAATTCTGCCCTGACTGGATTTTCCCGGTTTACCTCATTTTCCCAGATTGCTTCATTCTTTGGATTTTCTAAGATTGATGATTAGTGATGGATCTTAATTGCTTTATGTGGTTTTATGCTAACCCTTTGATTGGAATATGTATGATAATTGGAAGCCTATGGGGGTTGTTTTGTGAATGTAGGCTGAATCAAGCAAAGCTCCTACAAGAAAGTCTAAGGGTGATACAAAGGGACCTTCCATCTCAGAGGCAGAAAGATTGAGATTGGATACCAAGAGTTAGTTACCTGACAGTAAGATATCTTTTGTATGGTCTGAGGTCTCTCACACCAATGTTGGAGCGTGGAGATATGTGGAATTCAAGGAAAGAATGGCTCAGAAGGATCTATCAGTCCTGAGGAATGGAATGATGAAGTCCGGATTGGTCCATGTGGCAGGGTTCCCTCCTGCAATCCAGTGCTATGAGTTAATACTAGAGTGTGCCCGACATTATGATTTCGACACACAGAGGGTTGTTAGTATCGAAGGGAGAGTCTTGGCAAATTTCAATCTTGTTTCTATTGCTCAAGCCTTTGACATGCCGGATTTTCCTTCTGTGTGTGCCTTAAACATGGATCTGGCCAAAACCTATTATGAGAACGAGCCCGCCAAAGCCCAGCAAATGATTAATTCTTGGTTGGAGAAACCAAAGTCCCATTTTTCTAAACTGCCCAAGCAATTACATAGGGTTAAATTCAGATCAGATATATATGATGCGATCACATTTTTGAGCAAAGTGGCAGGTTTGAAAAGTGCCGGAGTATTGGAAAATTGGATGGTCCATGTGATTAGCAAAATTGAACAGGGTACTAATTACCATTGGGCAGGACTTATTAGTACTGCGATTGATAAGCAATTAAGAGATGTCCTAGAAACAAAGTTCACCATGTCTTCTTATGTGGTGTATGTGTTAGCCAGATTCTACCCATACAGGGGTCTGAATCGAAAGGGGACATTTGGACAGAATGTAATCTATGACATTTACCTGGAATTGCACCTAGGACACCAGGATTATAGGAGAGCAAACGATGCTTTTGCAATGTATATCACTAGGCTGCTTCAAAATGCGGAGCATGTGAGATTGTCAGATGGAGTGAAGGAGCTGATAAAGAAGTATGGGGCTTGGTTCATTCAGTTTCCCACCTTCTCTTATATTAGAATTGACGGATGCCAAGCTGCTCCATATGGGTTACCTAGGTACCCTATTGACCATATTGTGTTGTTGGAGGTTGTGAGACAAGTATGTGACTTCGATGCTATTGTTAAAAGGGAAAAGCATAAGATAGGGTTTGGAGGTGATTTCCCTTTGAAGATTGGTATAGCTGAGTTATGTCCTTCTATCCAATCGGCGTATGCAATAGGAGATGAATTGATGGCTTATGGTTTTTCCTTCCACTCCAAGAGGACAAACTTTGATATCACCGGGGAAGCACAGAAGGCGGCCACCAGAGAATACCATCACAAGGAAGACCTAGAGGATTATTGGGCAAATATCAAAGATGATTTTGAGGCAAGGAGAAAAGGTACTCTAGGCTTCCGGTTAATATGATTAGGCAATATAATGTCAAGTTGATCCCCGACCAGTTAGAGAATGACAGGAATCTAGTGCAAGATCATGCATATGAGTCTGTCAAAGATAGATCAATCCGAGAGATAAACTGGGCTGATGATGAGGTAACTGAGTTGGAAGACTTAATGGCTCCTGTCATGAGATTTACTACTTCATGGTTGAAGCATAAGGTTTGCAGAGTTGGAGAGTGAGAAGGTACCCTGTACCTTTAATTTAATGGGAAATCTCAATCCTATGTCCACTTCAGAAGAATCCGGGGAAGATGACCCCAAAGGAAAAACTAAAGGGAGCTCACCCTTCAAAATTAAAATAAGAGGTCCTCAAGAAAATGAGCTAGAACCGAAAAGAAAACCAAAAGGAAAGAAAAGAAGCCGAGTCTTGAAAATAGGAAAGTCCTCTGAAGAGGAGGAAGTTGAAAAAGCAGAAGAAGAAGATGCTCTTCCGCAGCCGAAGAAGACGAGGACAACTAGGGTTTCGAAGAGAAAAGATTAGGATACTTCCAAGGATGAGACTCCGGTTGTTGATGTGGAAAGTTCAGGAGAAAAAACCAAAGTTTATTTAAGGAGATCAAGGTCTCCATCTCCTAAAGAGACGATGCAAAAGATGGACCCTTCTCCGAAGGTACCAGTCGTGGAGCAACCTAAGCCTACTTCTCCTTCGCCGAGCGTACTTGAGCAAGAGACTCTTGAGGAGCATGAGACTAGTGGAGAGGCACAACCTTTCAAGGAAGGAGAACTCTTTGGTGCGGCAGCTGAGCTTGAGGTTGGAGAGGTAGAAAGACACCATTCTCCACTAGTGCAATATGAGGATTCTACGGCAAGCAACAAAGGCAACAGATCACCTAAAAAGGAGGATATCCCTGTTAGAACCCCATCACCTGTGCAAGAAGAGGAACCTGAATTAGGTGATCAAGGTGAGCAGTCTCCTGAAAAAGAAAAAGATGAAACACCAGAATAGCATGAAGAGATCAAAACAGAAATTCAGGTGGATCCTGCTGTCCCAGATTGGTTGGAAAAGGAGGTCACAAAGAAGAAACAAGTCATTGTTGAGGATACCCCTCTAGATTGGGATGAGATGTTAACTAAGATTGGTAAAGGCAAGAAAAAGATGGCCAAGGTAGTTTCAAGGGTAGAAAGAGATGAAGCAAGAAACAGGGTCATTCACATTGCCACCCCCGCTGCGGGTAAAACTGAAGAAGAGGTCACTGGTAAGGATTACAATGTACAGACTTTTAATCTTGGACCAACCTCCATGGAACAAGACATTGAAGAGTATGAAGGGTCCAGTGCAGTAATAATCGAGAGATTAAGGAAAGAAACAAAGTCGAAACATGAGCTTAGAAAGGAAAATGAGAGGCTCAAGAAGTGTCTAGAAGATGTAATGAAGCCTCTGCAATCTCTCCACCCCTCTTCCTCTGCTACTCCTGGTTTCTTGCCCAAGGAAACTATTTCCGAGATTGAAAAGTTGAAGGCTTTTACTCAAACTACAATGGGCTGGTTGAAAGATGTGCAGGTAAAAGGAGATAATGCAATAAAGGATGTCCTTTCGGTTGGAAAGGATGTAGTCAGAGCCAAAGACCTGTTGGAGCATGTGCTATCTCAAGACAAGGAAGATATCGATCTTCTGTTGCAGAAATCCAAAGTGATCATGGAACATGGAAAAGATCAGTTGGTTGCAGATGGGATTCTTCCTTCCTCTAGACTTAATAAGCCTTGGGAATGGTTCAAAGATTTGCAAATTCAACAAAAGGCCATGAGGAAGATTCATAAACAAAAGAAGTTGATAGATGGTGACTTGACTGGGGTTTATGAGGGATGCATTGCATTTTTTGAGATTATGACTGGCAGGAGGAAAATTGCTCCTAAATACCTGAGCCTAGAATAGATAAGAGAATGGTGGCATGATGTCTATGCCCCTGACTCTGAAAATATTATAACAGGGCACCAGCTTGATGATGCAGCAACCTACTTGGCGGTGATGGATAAGTACCAGGCACATAGAGATGATTGGGACAAAATTGTTAAGCAGTCAAAAGAGGAGATTGGCGCCATCGAATGTCAGCTCAAGATCTCACCTTTGCTACCTGTCGCCGAGTTGGACAAACTATTTTTGAAAGTTCAGGATCAGAACAAGGATAAGGGAGGCGGTAGTTAATGCCCATCTTGAAGATTTGTGCTTCCCTATTATTATAGGGCATGTATTGATCCGGGCTACATTGGGGAATGTGTCTTGGCCGACCTTGATGATGTATCGACATTTAATGTGTGCCTTATTTTGAAATTCCTGAGGCTGACTTGTTTTGGCTATTATATTTTGTAAATGTTTGGCTGGGCCGACATGTTTTAAGAATTTTCTATAAAGGGCATCCTTGCCTCATTATAAGGGTTAGCTAGAAAGATAATAGAGACAAGTTAGAACAGAAAAGAGCTAGAGCATTTTGTAGTAGAAGTAGTAGTCAATTTCTTGAAGCAAATATTGTAACAAGAACAGTGGAATTGTTGTAGCATTTTGGTAATCTAATACAATAGAAGGCATTGTGGTTTTCCTGGTGAAATCTTTTGTGTTAGTTATCTTGCATGGTTCCTGTTGTTTCATCTTTCAAATTGCTTAAAGATTTAGAATTTAGTGTTTTAGAGTTGGATCATTTTGGTGAATGGTGTTCATGATTTCATATTTTGGAATGTTTGTAGCAATCTCTGGTCTATACTCCCAGTAACTATCTGATTGTAGTAGGCTGGTGAAGTCAACCTGGACTATAGATTCATTTGTGCTTAGTTCGATTGTGGATGAATATCTATGATTTGAAAATCAATATACCTTAGAAGATTGCACCGTTCTTGTGATATTGCATTATGGGTTGATCAAGAATTGGTTATTTGAGATTGGTCCATTCCAGATATTTGTCATTTGCATTGTTCATTCTAGGAATAGTTTAGATCTTATCATATCTCTGCATCCTTATCTTTTGTAGTAGGCTGGTGAAGTCAACCTGGACCATACATTCATTTGTGCTTAGTTCGATTATGGACGAATATCTATGATTTGAAAATCAATATACCTTAGAAGATTGCACCGTTCTTGTGATATTGCATTGTGGTTTGAACAAGAATTGGTTATTTGAGATTGGTCCATTCCAGATATTTGTCATTTGCATTGTTCATTCTAGGAATAGTTTAGATCTTATCATATCTCTGCATCCTTATCTTTTGATGTTTCTTTATCATCTGGTTAGATTTAGGACTTGAGATCATCATATTGTAAGATCTGATAAATTGGAAAGATACAGTTTGTTTGTAGTAAGGTCCGATTGTGATTACCAGCATTTTCACATTTCATCTGGTTGTTTATGCATTTTCATGACCTGACACCTGAGAGACTTTGGGGTGATTTTCAGTAATTTATTGTTGAAGATTACCTTTCAAGAGAGATAGAATATTGTATTCTGTCTGAGTTGTTGTGCAGAAAACACCATCAACAGATTGGTGCTAGAAGGAGGGCCTGAATGAGAACACTGGATTGTTTTTTGAATGCCATCTCTCCAGAGAGATATAGGAGAAATACCAGATCTACCCCAGGAGAGGAAGATTTACAAGAATTACAGTTCCCCACTAGGTCAAGGAGGACTCGAGAAAGGGGAGAATCATCATCACCCATCCCTTCACCAGCATCATCCTCATCTTTGCATCCAGAAGCTGAAGCCATATCCATCCCTGAGGCAGTCCCCATTCAACAACCTCAGCCTATCGTTAACCAACCACAACCACCACCCCCACTTTTGCTAATGGCCTTCCTTGCTAATAATCCATCTCCTTTGTTTTTCAACGCTTACAATGTAATGCCCAAAAACCTTGAACAATTCTATTCAAAATTCCATGTTAATGACCTAAACAGGACTGCAAAAGAACATATAAGGATTTTCCAAACCTGTCTCAAAGATAGAGGGATTGTTCATGAGGATGTTGCCTGTAGGCTGTTTCCTTATTCACTAGGAGAAGAGGCTTTTTACTAGTACAATCACCTCCCATCTGGCTCGATTCTTAATTGGAATGATCTTGAAACTGCTTTTCTACAGAAGTTCAGAATTCCTATCAGTGCCAATGAATTGTATTTACAATTCACTAGAGTCAAGAGAAAGGTTAATGAACCAATATCTAGTTTCAATAATAGGTTTCACCATGCGTACACCAGACTTCAAGATCCTTATGTTTTGGATAATCATACAACCCTGGGAGTCTATTACGAAGCATTGGATATCCTTACGGCCACCTTTCTGAAGTGGAGGCCTAATCCTCCAGCTAACTTAACTGATGCCTATATAGAAGCTGTCAAGCTTAGCACAGATTTAAAACAACACTTGACTGGACCATTTCCTTCTTTAGGACTAGTTTCCCATCCTAATCAGGTTCAAGCAGTAAACCAGGTGCTCACCAACCATACCCCAATCATGAATCAGGTGCCTCAATTACCTCTGGTGCCACATCCTGGTCTCCCCATGAGCCAGGTCTCTCCTATGATGAATTTTCTCCAACAACAAGTTAACGAGCCTATATATCAGCCACAGCCAAACAGTTTCCCTGCCTATTTGTAGAACTCTGAAGTATTGCATCAGTCTATGGGATCTGCTACAATGCCTGTCCCTCCTCAGAGTAATCCAAACCAGACCCCTTATCGAGATCCAAATAAGGATAGGATTGATGAGATGGCTAAGAAAATAAAGAAGTTAAATCTAGAGGTGACTTACCTAAGGAATCAAAACAGCCAATTACAAGCTGCTCAGAAGAGTATACAGTCCAATAAGAATAGAGAATTTCTACAAGGACAAAATTTTGACAGAGGACAGCATAATGAAAGAGGATTCTATAATGACAGGGGATACAATCAGGATAAGGGTTACAACAATGACAGATGATTCAATAATGATAGGAGATAGAATTTCGATAGAGGACAAGGTAGTGGATCAGGATTTGATAAGAGGCAATCACAGGGACAAAGCAGGACATGGAATACAGGACCCAATAATGGAGGCATTCCTACTCCCCTGGATCAACCTATCAACCAATCCACGAATCAGCCAGTCAGTCAAGATAAGCCTCCTAGTGGTGTGTATCTGGATGAGGCTGCCCTGTCAGGATGGTGCAGGCTTCATAAAACAAACTAGCATTCAGAATTAGAATGTCTAGAGTTCCAAACTATAGCCTCCATTTTCTAGTATGAGGTGGAGAATAATGCAAATGGGTAGGAGATTGTTCCCTCCACCCCTTACGATTCTCCTGTGCTAGTATTAAATCACGCTCCTTTTCCAACAAGTAAAGAAAATATTCCAGAAGAAGAATCTGATCCCCAGGAAGATAAAACAGATCAAATCTGCAATGGCGACGAGGTGGCTCAGTTATTTAATGAAGAAGCAATGAATGATAATGGCCCCCTTGATAGTGAAGAATCTTATGTTGAAGAAGTATAGATGTTCTAGAGGCAGGGTAAAGGATATGATTTAAGAGACTTACCCCATAGGGGCCCACAGGCTGGGGGACCCTTCACCACCTCCATCCCTCCTAATAATTTCAATACCCCTCCAGATCCTAATGCTAGCAATAATCCATCTTATCCACATGTTTCTAGGCAGTATCTTTCAAAGGAAAGACAAGCTTCAACTGACCTACAAAAGGAAAAGGCTGTTCAAGCAAGCAAAAACAAGGTGGAGGAACCTTCTAGGGAAGCCTCCACTGATATGAGCGAGGAGCAAATAGTTTCTTATGTCGCTGAGGAGTTCAAAAAATTAAAGGTAAATCTTTCAGCATTTGAGTTATTAAGGTTCTCTGCAATTAGGAAGGTAGTTTTAGGTACTTATGATGCACATCCAGTGTCTTTGGATAAACCTTCTAGTGAGGATAACAGCAAGATTTTTAGTTCTTAGCCTGTGAAGACACAAAATTAGGTCCACAGTCAGACTAACTTTCCCCTTGGAGATAAAGGAAAGGAAAAGGACAAGACTCAAGTGGCTCAAGTAGATACTCAGCCAACTTTGTTTCAAGGGAAGACATAAACCCCACCATTTCTGATCTTTGTGCGCATATTCGGTAAGAATCTACATAATTGTTTACTAGATTCTGGTGCTTCCACCAATGTGATGCCATTTGGGGTATGTAGAGCTTTAGGAATTACACCTGCTGATTCCCAGAAGAAGGTGACTCAATTGGATAGAACTAAAGTAAATGTGGTGGGAGAATTAAACATGATTCACATGCAGATAGCTTCTGACCCAAGGATTCAACAGGTTATCAATATTCAAGTAGCTGATATCCCGGACACGTATGGTTTGATTCTAGGAAGAGATTTTACTAAGGATTTGAATAGATATGTGTCTATTGATCACTTTCACATGTGGCTTCCCTGGAAAGGAGTGCCCAATCAGATCAAAATTGAGAGAGAGCCAAGAATGAAATATATGATTACAGAATACCAAAATACTTCAACAAAAGTTATGATATTTGAAGTAGGCATGGGAAATTATATGTTGTCAACCCAGTATGAGGAGTCAGACTTAGAGGAGGTATTGATGCTACACACGATGCCTATTGATGCAGGTACAAGATCTAGCCATGTTGCTATTTTGACAGAATCAGTTGAGGAAAAAGAAGAATCCGAAGATAATCAGATCAGCCTATTAGATAGTTTCCAGGAATTCATCAAGCAGTGTGTTGAAAATAAAATTCACCTAGGCAGAAGAACAAGCTTTGAAGAGTTACTCTTACCTAATTGGTGTAGAGTTCATAACACTTCCCATTCTGAATTGGAGTGTTGTTTATGCCGGACAGCAGTAGAACAAGTACAAAAATGCCTAAGTTCAACCCAGACTGCTAAGACAGATGTGCAAAACCCTAAGGAAGGATATCAAGGAAAGAAACCTATACTATCTAAGGAACCATCCAACAGTCAAGGGTCAAAAGACGTAATGAAGAAGACTGCAACTGCTGAATGTTGGACTCTTAGGTTTGATGGATCCAAATCCAAGCATGGAGTCGGGGCTAGGTTTGAATTAATCAGTCCAAGAGGTAAAAATTTCTTTGTAGCCCATAGACTTCAGTTTCACTGCACAAATAATGTAGCAAAAAATGAGGCATTAATTCATGGACTTCTCATGGCACTCAAGAAAAAAGTTAAGATTTTGCAAGTTTTTGGTGATTCTGAGTTAGTAGTTAAGCAAGTGAGGAGACAATATTCATGCCACAATAGGAGAATGACTAATTATAGGCATAGAGTATGCGACCTCATTGAGGGATTTGATGCCTTCAATATTCAACTAATACCATGGCAGAAGAATCAAACATCGGATTATCTGGCTCAGGCGGCAAGCACCCTGCAGCCTTTATCTTTGTCAGGATTGAAGAAGTTCACTATAGAATTGAATCCTATGCCATCGGTTCCAGATAATGTTACTAACTTCTAGGTATTTGAAGATGACAAGCATATTCTAGATTTTATCACAAATACAGACGTTTTTTCCTCCCAAATCATTGATGAAGTAGAACCCCAAGAAGCAAAACTGGATTTAGGAGTGATGAATCTAAAGTCTAATACTATTCCAAGAGGGATGGTGCAATTGGAGCGAATATTTGATATGGATAAGATCAAAGATTAGGAACAAGAGTCAAAGAAAGAGTCTATCAATGGACAATGTAACACTTACAACTTGGGAATTGAGGACAATGCTAAGAACATTTTCATTGGCCAAGTATGCACTCCAAAAGAAAGACAAGGAATAATTGAAGCACTGCATAGCTTTCCAGATATTGTAGCCTGGAGTTATGAGGATCTAAAAACTTATGATACATCAATCATAACTCATACTATACCTCTGAAGCCAGGTGCCAAACCTTTCAGGCAGAGACAAAGACCTATCAATGCGTTACTGGAACCACTAATACAGAAAGAAGTTTAGAAATTACTATCTGCTAGAATTATATTTCCTGTCAGACACTCAACATGGGTGGCGAACCTGGTCCCGGTAAGGAAAAAGAATGGAGAAATTAGACTCTACGTTGATTTTAGAAACTTAAATAGATCATCAGAAAAGGACAACTATCTAGTCCCTTCATTGGATGAAGTACTTCAAGTGGTTAATGGATCTTAGATGATGTCCTTTCTGGACAGTTATTTAGGGTACAATCAAGTAATGGTTCAATATTAGGATAGGCACAAGACTGCTTTCACAACTAAGTGGGGTACCTTTGCCTACAGAAGGATTCCTTTTGGTCTCATTAATGTTGGGGCTACATTTCAAAGGGCTATGGATATTTCCTTCAAGGATATCATAGGAAAATGCATCATTATTTATATGGATGACTTGACTATTTTTTCAAAAAATAGAGGGGATCACATCTCTGATTTGCGCAAAGTGTTTCAAAGGTGCAGAGAATTTGGAATTTCCCTGAATCCTAAAAAATGTATTTTCGGAGTAAAAGAGGGAAAGCTGCTCGGACATGTCATATCTGAAAAGGGAATTGCTATTGATCCAGAATGAGTGGAGGCCATACTGAAAATTCAGCCACTTGCTAGCAAAAAAGAGATGAAATCTTTCTTTGGCAAGATCAACTTCGTCAGAAAATTTATTACTAGATTTGCTGAAATTGTCAAGCCACTGAATGCAATGTTGAAGCAGGATGCTAAGATCGAATGGACTACAGAAGCAAATGAGGCATTTGTAGAAATCAAAAGAGCCATTGCTGATGCTCCATTATTGGTAAGTCCTAACTACAGTAAGCCTTTTCACATCTATTCATTTGCTTCAGACCATTCATGTGCAGGAATGCTAACTCAAAAGTCTGATGAGGGAAATGAACATCCCATTGCCTTTATGAGTGCCCCATTAAAAGATGCTGAGTTGAGATACCCAAGTGTAGAAAAGCAGGCATACGCTCTGGTTAGAGCAGTGAAGAAATTTAGATATTATATCCTTAGGAATAAGGTTTATGCAATTGTCCCAGACCCCATAGTCAAGTTACTTCTGATGCAGAACGAGTTAGGTGAGCATAGAGCTAAGTGGGTGATAATGCTACAGGAGTACGATATTGAGATCTAGCCCATGAAGTTGGTAAGAGGATAGGGACTTACTCAGACTATGGCTGAAATAGGCCCTGAACTAACCGTTCAGAATTATAACATTGAGGAGGTTTCCCCAGGTGGCTGGTATGATGACATAGTTTATTATTTGCTGAACCAACGATCTCCAGGTCATCTTAATGTTGTTCAAAGGAGATCCCTACGATTGAAGAGTGATAGTTTCATGCTAAAAGGAGCTATTCTGTACAAGAAAAATAACGAAGGCATTTATTTGAGGTGTCTTGGAAAACAAGAAGCTGAAAAGGTGATAAATGAATTTCATGAAAGGTATGTCACTGGCCATTGTTCTGCAATTGCCACAACAAATTAGATCTTAAGGGCTGGGTATTACTGGCCCACGTTGTTCAAAGACATCCACCATCATGTCAGGACATTTCACACCTACCAGACTGTAGCAACAAGGGAAAGGTATGCAACACTTCCGCTCCAATCGGTCACTGAGGTGAGACCTTTTGCCCAATAGGGTATGGATTTCATAGGCCCTATCAACCCACCATCTTCTACGGGACACAGGTACATCCTAACTATTATTGATTATTTCACAAGATGGACTGAAGCATTTGCTTGTAGGCAGTGTACATCTGAGGTAGTGATTGATTTCTTAGAATCTGCTATTCTTAATCAATTTGGATGCCCCATTGCTATTGTCTGTGATAACGGTCCTGCTTTTGCATCTTTAAAATTTTAAAATTGGGCTTTTGAGCATGGTATTATTGTGAAGTTTGCATCTAATTATTATCCTCAGGGTAATGGCTTAGCAGAGTCCTCTAATAAGAACTTATTGACTGTCATCCGTAAGCTGTTAGAAAGGAACCCAAAAGACTAGCATACCCAGCTTCGGTTTTCCCTTTGGGTAGATCATACAAGACTTAAGTCATCCATCGGAACATCTCCCTATCACTTAGTATATGGTCTAGATTCAGTATTCCCTATTCAACTCAAGATCCCAACCTTATAGTTTATTAATAATTTTTATGATGAGGGGGATAAAAGGGAGGCTAGGTTGACTGAACTACTGCACCTTGAGGAGAAACGAGATAATGCCCTTGAGAGTTTTTCCAAACATCAGGGGGTAGTTAAGAGGTGGTTTGATAGGAGGGCTAAGATTAAAGCCTTTAGGATTTCTGACCTTGTCCTATACTGGGATAAACCTCATGATCGAAAAGGGGACCATGGGAAATTTGACAAACTGTGGCTTGGTCCATATCAGATTGCTGAAATACTTGGAGATAATGCCTTATGTCTGAAGACTCTCACGGGAGAAGATATTCCACTACATGTCAATGAGCAGTATTTGAAACATTATTTCCAATCCTGAGCTATTTTCAGCTCCTTGCTTTGTATATAGTTAGTTTAGGTTGCTTTCTATTGTTTTGTTTTGGTTAGAATAGGTTTCCTTTCGGTTCGTTTGTTCTGCTTCGGTTAGAATAGGTTTGCATTGGTTTGTTTTGTTTTGGGTTTGTGTTGCTCCCGCTCTTAGTTCCTTCTCTTTTTGGGGGGTTCTTTGTTTTAACCGTAGGTAATGGCTGAATGGATGAGTTGAAACCATAAGTTCTGGGTTCTTGATTCCAGTTTGTCATCAAAATGCTCAGAGCATTTCTCCAGCAGAGTCGCCATTTGTTATGCAGTTTTGCATACACGCCCCACTTGGAGTAGGGACCCTCTTTTCATGATGTCTTTTGACCTTTGGTTTTTATGAGATTTATCTTTTTAAGGTCTCGAGATGTTGGTCTTATTAGCTTTGGTCTTGCCTTGAGGCTTGAATTGGTTGAACTTAGGTTTCAGTCAAAATCTGGGTTTTGACCTGAGTCCAAGATTTTCCAGCTCTGGCGGATTCTCCCGGGCCCTGGTTTGTTGTCCGTTTACTGCTGAATTTTCCAAAATCTGGGTTTCTGCTTGAATTTGGGATTTTCTGGGCTAGCGGATTTTCCCGAACTGCATTAAAATCCCGAACTTTGTTTAAATCCCAGTTTCTGCCATTTCCGTGGAATTCGTGTCCTTCCGGATTTTCTATTTGGCTTAGTTTTTTCGAAGTCCGTTCTAGGCTCAGGTTCCCAGATTTCCTTGATATGTCTTGTCGCTCATTAATGCTCAAGTACCTTTGCTCAACACGAGTGTGGATGGATTTAAGGTCTCTTGGGCATCATTTTGATTTCATTCTTCACTTGCTTTCTACTTTGGCATTGGAGAGTCTCCATTTGAGGTCCTAATTGCTGAATTCGAGCTGCCACTTGTGGATTGATTGAGCGCTGGTCAAAGTTTTTGTTGCTAGGGCACATCATTTCACAGTTGCCTCCTCGAGCTTGAGTCTTGTTTGGATTCCATGGTAAGTCGTTGCTAGCCCCTCTTTTGTTTGCGTCATGATTGAATCTTTCGAAGTCGAATGGTGACCATTTTAGGTTGGCCTTTGCTTAAGTATGATTGTATATTTATAGAGCTAGGGTTTGACCTCACTCTTCACAAGATTTCATCATTCGCACTATGCATGCCCCTGTTTACCAAATGAATGTCGAATAGATCGATGTAGATGGGCATTCTAGGTAGGATCTTTCCCCTAGGTGCGTAATTTGCTGTATTTAGCGAAGTTGGGGTTTTGGTGTTTTGCTCGGATTTGCTAGGAACAGTTGATCCATCATGATTTTCATATCTGGCGTTTAGATTAAATCTGCTCGTGCCTTAAGAAGTCTCGGTGTGCTTCAGCCTGATCATTTAAGGATAGTATTTCAAACCTTGAACTTACCCTGGTTTTCATGGCAGAGGGTCTAGTCGTCAAAGTTAGGGCATCATTGTTTCGCCATGAGGATTAGTCATTTGAAGGCTTTGGAAATTTGAATTCCTATGCATTTGAGGTCTTGCTTATTGACGTCGATTTTGAGACCATTTGAATCCAAATAGTTAGGTTTGAAGTGATCATCTGATTCATTGTTTGGTAATGATCGTCAGGTTTCCGGGGTGTCCGCGAAATTCCTGTGCACCCGGATTTTCCCAATATCTGTCAAGTCCGCGGAGCATGGAAAATTCCGGAGTATTTAAACTGTCCTCAAAAATCTGACCTGTCCAGATTTTTTCAGTTTTCCTACTCGGTTTCATTCTTTTTGATTCTCAAAGCTAGGGCTAATGGGGTAAAGTGCTAAATGATGCTTTCTTGTTGCTAATAGATGAATTTCATGATAATCTCATAATCTTTTGTTCATACTAATGACTTATTTGGCGAATGATTTCATGGCAGCAAGAATCCGTTTGGGTCGGATTTCTCCAAAATTTTGCCCCGACTGGATTTTTCCGGTTTACCTCATTTTTCCGGATTGCTTCATTCTCTAGATTTTCTAAGATTGATGATTAGTGATGGATCTTAATTGCTTTATGTGGTTTTATGCTAACCCTTTGATTGGAATATGTATGATAATTGGATGCTTATGGGGGTTATTTTGTGAATGCAGGCTGAATCAAGCAAAGCTGCTACAGGAAAGTCTAAGGGTGATACAGAGGGACCTTCCATCTCAGAGGCAGAAAGATTGAGATTGGATACCAAGAGTCAGTTACCTGACAGTAAGATATCTTATGTATGGTCTGAGGTCTCTGACACCAATGTTGGAGCGTGGAGATATGTGGAATTCAAGGAAAGAATGGCTCAGAAGGATCTATTAGTCCTGAGGAATGGAATGATGAAGTCCGGATTGGTACATGTGGTAGGGTTCCCTCCTACAATCCAGTGCTATGAGTTAATACTAGAGTGTGCCCGACATTATGACTTTGACACACAGAGGGTTGTTAGTACCAAAGGGAGAGTCTTGGAAAATTTCAATCCTATTTCTATTGCTCAAGCCTTTGACATGCCGGATTTTCCTTTTGTGTGTGCCTTAAACATGGATCTGGCCAAAACCTATTATGAGAACAAGCCCACCAAAGCCCAATAAATGATTAATTCTTGGTTGGAGAAACCAAAGTCCCATTTTTCTAAACTGCCCAAGTAATTACACAGGGTTAAATTCAGATCAGATATATATGATACGATCACATTTTTGAGCAGAGTGGCAGGTTTGAAGAGTGCCGGAGTATTGGAAAATTGGATGGTCCATGTGATCAGTAAAATTGAACAGGGTACTAATTACCATTGGGCAGGACTTATTAGTACTGCGATTGATAAGCAATTAAGAGATGTCCTAGAAACAAAGAAGTTCACCATGTCTTCTTATGTGGTGTATGTGTTAGCTAGATTCTACCCATACAGGGGTCTGAATCCAAAGGGGACATTTGGACAGAATGTAATCTATGGCATTTACCCGGAATTGCACCTAGGACACCAAGATTACAGGAGAGCAAACGATGCTTTTGCAATGTATATCACTAGGCTGCTTCAAAATGCGGAGCATGTGAGATTGTCAGATGGAGTGAAGGAGCTGATAAAGAAGTATGGGGCTTGGTTCATTCAGTTTCCCACCTTCTCTTATATTAGAATTGATGGATGCCAAGCTGCTCCATACAGGTTACCTAGGTACCCTACTGACCATATTGTGTTGTTGGAGGTTGTGAGATAGGTATGTGACTTCGATGCTATTGTTAAAAGGGAAAAGCATAAGATAGGGTTTGGAGGTGATTTCCCTTTGAAGATTGGTATAGCTGAGGTATGTCCTTCTATCCAATAGGCGTATGCAGCAGGAGATGAATTGATGGCTTATGGTTTTTCCTTCCACTCCAAGAGGAAAAACTTTGATATCATCGGGGAAGCATAGAAGAAGACAACCAGAGAATACCATCACAAGGAAGACCTAGAGGATTACTGGGCAAATATCAAAGATGATTTTGAGGCAAGGAAGAAAAAGTACTCTAGGCTTCCAGTTAATGTGATTAGGCAATATAATGTCAAGTTGATCCTCGACCAGTTAGAGGATGACGGGAATCTGGTGCAAGATCATGCATATGAGTCTATCAAAGATAGATCAATCAGAGAGATAAACTGGGATGATGATGAGGTAACTGAGCTGGAAGACTTAATGGCTCCTGTCATGAGATTTACTACTTCATGGTTGAAGCATAAGGTTTGGGGAGTTGGAGAGTGAGAAGGTACCCTGTACCTTTAATTTAATGGGAAATCTCAATCCTATGTCCACTTCAAAAGAATCCAGGGAAGATGACCCCAAAGGGAAACTAAAGGGAGCTCACTTTTCAAAATTAAAATCAGAGGTCCTCAAGAAAATGAGCCAGAACCGAAAAGAAAACCAAAAGGAAAGAAAAGAAGCTGAGTCTTGAAAATAGGCAAGTCCTTTGAAGAGGAGGAAGTTGAAAAAGTAGAAGAAGAAGATGCTCCTCCGCAGCCTAAGAAGACAAGGACAACTAGGGTTTTAAAGAGAAAAGGTCAGGATACTTCCAAGGATGAGACTCCGGTTGTTGATGTGGAAAGTTCAGGAGAAAAAACCAAAGTTTATTTAAGGAGATCAAGGACTCCATCTCCTAAAGAGATGATGCAAAAGATGGAGCCTTCTCCGAAGGTACCAGTCGTGGAGCAACCTAAGGCTACTTCTCCTTCGCCGAGCGTACCTGAGCAAGAGACTCTTGAGGAGCATGAGACTAGTGGAGAGGCAGAACCTTTCAAGGAAGAACTCTTTGGTGTGGCAGTTGAGCTTGAGGTTGGAGAGGTAGAAAGACACCCTTCTCCACTAGTGCAATATGAGGATTCTCCGGCAAGCAGCAAAGGCAACGGATATCTTGAAAAGGAGGATATCCATGTTAGAACCCCATCGCCTATGCAAGAAGAGGAACCTAAATTAGGTGATCAAGGTGAGTAGTCTCTTGAAAAAGAAAAAGATGAAACACCAGAACAACATGAAGAGATCAAAACAGAAATTCAGGTGAATCCTACTGTCCTGGATTGGTTGGAAAAGGAGGTCTCAAAGAAGAAACAAGTTGTTGTTGAGGATACCCCTCTAGATTGGGATGAGATGTTAACTAAGATTGGTAAAGGCAAGAAAAAGAAGATGGCCAAGGTAGTTTCAAGGGTAGAAAGAGATGAAGCAAGAAACAGGGTCATTCACATTGCCACCCTTGCTGCAGGTAAAACTGAAGAAGAGGTCACTGGTAAGGATTACAATGTGCAGACTTTTAATCTTGGACCAACCTCCATGGAACAAGACATTGAAGAGTATGAAGGGTCCAGTGCAGTAATAATCGGGAGATTAAGGAAAGAAACACAGTCAAAACATGAGCTTAGAAAGGAAAATGAGAGGCTCAAGAAGTGTCTAGAAGATGTAATGAAGCCTCTGCAATCTCTCCACCCCTCTTCCTCTGCTACTCCTAGTTTCTTGCCCAAGGAAACTATTTTCGAGATTGAAAAGTTGAAGGCTTTTACTCAAACTACAATGGACTGGTTGAAAGATGTGCAAGTAAAAGGAGATAATGCAATAAAGGACATCCTTTCAGTTGGAAAGGATGCAGTCAGAGCCAAAGACCTGTTGGAGCATGTGCTATCTCAAGACAAGGAAGATATCGATCTTTTGTTGCAGAAATCCAAAGTGATCATGGAACATGGAAAAGATCAGTTGGTTGCAGATGGGATTCTTCCTTCCTCCAGACTTAATGAGCCTTGGGAATGGTTTGAAGCTTTGCAAATTCGGTAAAAGGCCATGAGGAAGATTCATAAATGAAAGAAGCTGATAGATGGTGACTTGACTGGGGTTTATGAGGGATGCATTGCATTTTTTGAGATTATGACTGGCAGGAGGAAAATTGCTCCTAAATACCTGAGCCTAGAATAGTTAAGAGAATGGTGGCATGATGTCTATGCCCCTGACTCCGAAAATATTATAACAGGGCACCAACTTGATGATGCAGCAACCTACTTGGTGGTGACGGATAAGTACCAGGCACATAGAGATGATTGGGACAAAATTGTTAAGCAGTCAAAAGAGGAGATTGGGGCCATCGAATGTCAGCTCAAGATCTTGCCTTTGCCACCTGTTGTCGAGTTGGACAAACTCTTTTTGAAAGTTCAAGATCAGAACAAGGATAAGGGGGGCGGTAGTTAATGCCCATCTTGAAGATTTGTGCTTCCCTATTATTATAGGGCATGTATTGATCCGGGATACATTGGGGAATGTGTCTTGGCCGACCTTGATGATGTATCGACATTTAATGTGTGCCTTATTTTGAAATTCCCGAGGCCGACTTGTTTTGGCTATTATATTTTGTAAATGTTTGGCTGGGCTGACATGTTTTAAGAATTTTCTATAAAGGGCATCCTTGCCTCATTATAAGGGTTAGCTAGAAAGATAATAGAGACAAGTTAGAACAGAAAAGAGCTAGAGCATTTTGTAGTAGAAGTAGTAGTCAATTTCTTGAAGCAAGTATTGTAACAAGAACAGTGGAATTGTTGCAGCATTTTGGTAATCTAATACAATAGAAGGCATTGTGGTTTTCCTATGAAATCTTTTGTGTTAGTTATCTTGCATGGTTCCTGTTGTTTCATCTTTCAAATTGCTTAAAAATTTAGAATTTAGTGTTTTAGAGTTGGATCAGTTTGGTGAATGGTGTTCATGATTTCATATTTTGGAATGTTTGTAGCAATCTCTGGTCTATACTCCCAGTAACTATCTGATTGTAGTAGGCTGGTGAAGTCAACCTGGACTATAGATTCATTTGTGCTTAGTTCGATTGTGGATGAATATCTATGATTTGAAAATCAATATACCTTAGAAGATTGCACCGTTCTTGTGATATTGCATTGTGGGTTGATCAAGAATTGGTTATTTGAGATTGGTCCATTCCAGATATTTGTCATTTGCATTGTTCATTCTAGGAATAGTTTAGATCTTATCATATCTCTGCATCCTTATCTTTTGTTGTTTCTTTATCATCTGGTTAGATTTAGGACTTGAGATCATCATGTTGTAAGATCTGATAAATTGGAAAGATACAGTTTGTTTATAGTAAGGTCTGATTGTGATTACCAACATTTTCACATTTCATCTAAGTTGTTTATGCATTGTCATGACCTGACACCCGAGAGACCTTGGGGTGATTTTCAGTAATTTATTGTTGAAGATTACCTTTCAGGAGAGATAGAATATTGTATTCTATCTGAGTTGTTGTTGTGTAGAAAACACCATTAACAGGGCCCTTTGGACCTTATTCATCATAAAACTATTCATTCTACCACTAACTCCTAGACCAACATTCAAATAGTGCATTTTTGCAATTACATGTTTTTAGGTGCTCTTGCACCAATGAGCTGCCAACCTCCCACCTTGAAAGATCCTATGGTGCCTCTCCAACCAGATTTACTAATGGATGCATGATGTCTCGATAACACAAGCCACCTAGAGACTAAAGATCTTAGTAGGCAGTCTCCTCATAGTCCTCCAAAAATCAAGAGACAAGGCATGCACATAGGACTATCTCCAAAGCCCCCACCAAAGATGACAAATAGTCCTAGAATAGGTGCACTAAAATAATAAATATGAGGAATATTCCTCACTACTACCATAAAACAAAAATAGAGGACCCCTAAAAACCCCTCTTTTGAATATTATCCCAAGTGAGACTCTTGTTATCAATAATTATCCAAAGGAAGAAGTTCCATTTAGGAAAAGCAAACCTATTCCACATGTACTTCCACCAAGGGAATTCATCCCCCCTATAATTCATCCTATCTAATTCTTGGTACCCAACAACCATTGAGTACCTACCCCTAGGATTTGGACTCCAAGCTAGGATATCGTTCCTTGGTAAAGAACTACAAGATATACTTGCTAAAATATGTGACAAATCTTTTCAATCCACCTTAGGGCCCCTAGGTGACCACACTTGAGAATATTTTCACTTAAAAACCTCCACCCACCTCAAACTCTTTGAAAATTTTAAATCTTGCACCCTAGTCCAACCAAACTCCAAGAAGCTATGACAAATATTCTGTAAGTATGGATACAAGTTCATGATTGGGTATGGCCATCCCAAGAATCAAAATAGAAAAGAGACTCAAAAACCATATTACAAATACAAAACAAGCCCTACTTGATTAAGTTAGCACCTCTTTTAAGGGTGTCCTAGATCATAGACCCCTTACCAGCCCAGGAGATCCTTGACATGTCTTCTCTTGCCACCCCCTTAAATATTTAGAAGTGAGGATCTTAGCCCAAGCTTGATATTGATTAGTACACAACCTCTAATAAAGCATGGCAATAAAATCTTGACTAGTAAGGACATGTTGCAATCCAAGACCACCCTTCTGAATTGACTTGCAAATAGTCTTTCACTTAACCAAACTCCACTTTGAAGAGGCTGAATTTCCATCCCATAAGAATTGTCTAGAGAGAGCATCCAATTCCTTAATGAATATTAAAGGAGCAACCTACACTATGCACCTATAAATAGGAAGCACTTGAACCACACATTTTAATAAATCTACTCCCCTAGAAAAATACAACCACCTAAAGGTCCAATTGCTAACTCAACGTAGAAACTTTTCCAACACACTTTTCCAGGTTCCTCTTGGCAAGGGGCCAATAGAGAGGGGGATACCCAGTTGAAGATGAATAATTTTTATGTAACACTAAAATTTAATTATTTTGGGATTGAAATAGAATATTTTTTATTTGTATTTTTCTTGCAAATCAAAACAATCTATAAACTATGTCTTGGGGTTGCTAAACAAACCTAAGCCATTTATGTGGGCTTAGAGCTTTCTTATAACCCATGGATTTAGTTTAGAACACTACACACTTTTATTCTCTTAATTCAATATTTTCTTTTTGTTGGGTGAATATTTTATAATCAACTAACTGATTACAAAATGGTGATATCAGCTATAGTAAAGTGAGATTAAATTTCTCCTCTCAAAAAGGGGAGGCTCCCTTCTTATTGCTAACTAAAACAACTATTCTTTAGCTAAGATTATGAATACTACAATTATCCATGGTTGTTTCCATTAATCCTATTCTCTTGTTTCAGAATAAATATTTTCCTTTTACAAAAAATACAATTATATCCCATGAAAATTATAAGATGTAATTCACCACAAAGTACTAGTTAGAGCAATAATAACCAATATCTAATTTGACTAGATGAAAGAATAGTAAAATGATACCAATGAATGTTGGTATCTAGAAAACCCACAAAAACACAAAGTCTTTTGTTGTTTTCTATGATGATTTAGAAAGAACAAGAATGGTATATGTTGCAGCCCAAAGTCTCCAATATATGCCACCAAAAGATCAGTAAAATGTAGATAAAAACTTGTATCCCAAAGTCTTCGAATTATCACCAAAGTGCACACACATAAACATAATCTTCAAAGATAATAATGCAGCTCAAATTCTACAAAATCATATTTGAATCACCTCCTAAAACATATGATTTCACACCACTATTCAATCATGTCTAAGATAATGAAATGAGAAAGACATAAGAACAATATCAAACCATAACAAACTAGATCCAAGGCAAAGATTGGATGTGAACATGCTTCTTTCATTGATTGAAATCTGATTTGCACCTCAAAAACACCGTTTTAAAATGTTCTTCAATTGGGAAACACTTTGCTTCATAAGATAAAAGGTATATTTACAAAAGAGATACCTCATGTATATAGAGGAGAGCCAAGAGCTAAAATAGGAAAGCTAAAACTAACTTGACTTATTCAACAACAGAGTCTGATTTGATTTAGGATTGTGTTTTTTTCACATGTAATCACATATGTACAAAAGACATGTAATATGTGATCTACAATTTAAAAATTACATAAAATAGAAAGATTGAAATAAACTAAGTCTAGATAGGCACATTCATTTATTCTTCATCATTTTTCTCCATGAAGTCTTCATATTTCTTCAATGTTGCTTGGACTTCAAACTCATCTGGTCCCGCTATATGGTCGGAGACTGCGAGTACGCGTGTAATAGAGTCCTTGATACTAATGCATGATTTCTTATGCCTCTCCATTATTATTTTTAGGTAATCCAAAGATACTTTAAAATCTACCAATTTTTCAATAGAAGCTAATGAAAAAGCTTCATCTTCAATCTCTTTCTGAATCAGTGATGTAAATTTTGAATAACTGATGTAGGAGCATCCATGATCAATAGCAATCTTGCATCAACCAAAGAGAAAGTATTGTAATTTTTTTATTTCCTAAGGTTTGGTAAAATTTTTATTGGAGGAATAAATTGTAATATTAGGCCAAGAATAATATATTAAATAACTGATCTTATTCTATCATTGCAAATCTTGAACTGGAAGATAGTGTAGGAAATCAATTTCAAAATTTGAAAAGCATAAAAAAGAAAAAGAAAAAATGGAGTGGATTTTTTTTGGGAGTTACTAAAATGAATCTTGGAGCATTTTATGATTTTTGTAATTGTTGGAGCATCCTTTTCAAAGGAGGGAAAAATTTTATTTTTGGAAAGTAATGCTAAGTGTTTTATTTGGCAATTTTTGAGTTTGTCAAAAGAGGGCAGATTTTTGAAGAAGAGTCAGGTGTGGATTTTCTTGGAGATGGTGGAAATAAATTTTGCTGGAGGTTTTGAAGGTGTTTTGTAGCAGTAAATGGATTATGAAATCCATGGTTGAAGATTAGCAAGTTGGTGATTGAAGATTGTAGATTGGAGAGCTAATTTCATAGTGCAGGAAGGTGATTTGGAGAGGAAGAATATGGAGTTTGTTTGTGAAGATTTTTTTGTCATATAAAAAATTTACATCTATATTGTAATGATTTTCTTCAGCTTATGTTGCTGCACAAATTTTTGTAAATAAATTTATTTAAAATTTTGAAGCATTGTTGATAGTTAAATAGAGAGGATTTAAAATCTATTGTTTCAAATTTTTGATTCATGTTTGTTATTGGTGTTGAAAGATTTTATGTAAGGGTTGTGTGATTCCCTATTGCATTAGTGGTATTAGAGCGGGAGTTCCTAAGTGTGTAGGCAGAAGTGTTGATGTGAGGCAGTTTGCACCAGGACATGTGGTGGAGTGTGTGTGGTGTGTAGATAGATTGCCGAATGTGAGATAGTCTATACCTGAGAGGTTGAAGATTGAGAGTGTGTGGTAAGTGTTTGATGAAATGCCAAAGAAGAAAGGAATTTTTTTTTTCATACTTGTGTATGTAGGTGAAGAGGAAAGATAAAATATTATAGAAGTATGCTTTGAGGATAGCGTGAAGGAAGATGGTGAGATTGTAGTGAAGGATGAAGAGAAAAGAGAAAATGCAACAATAAAAGAGGGAAATGATGTTGCAACAAAGTTAATTCCTTTGGAGGACATAAAGATGGTGATGACAATGAGTAGCGAAGGTGGAAGTGTTGCAGCTGAAAGTGAAAGAGAAAATTATACCAGAAGAGGTAAATTTTCAATTTTATGAAGAGTATTTTGATTTGCATAAATTTGAAATTGAAAATGTGTAAGAGGAAAGTGTGGAGATGTTGATGGCTGAGGTGCCTCCCAAGAAAAGTCATCATGTTATGGAAATAAGAGATATTGAAGAGGAGCACATAGGTGTAGAAAATGGAGTAATGTGAAATATTTAATTTCCATGATTTTGTTGTCACTATAGGCATAAAATATTGGTCAAAATGTTCTTGGAAAAGGAGGGTAGATTGTAGTGGGTTAATTCCTATAAAGGTGGAAGATGAGAGTGGAATTTGGTGGAGGTGGTCAGACTATGGTGGGAAGGATCCCACAAGTGGAGAGAAGGAAGGAATAATTAGGTGGAGGTGGATGGTTTTTGGTGGGTTGAGCCCCACAAGAGAGAGAACAAGAGGTGGGAAGAAGAGGAAGAAAATTTGTTGGAGGAATATGGCAAGCATGCCATAAAAGTATTGGAAAAGAAGAAGAAAGAAAATTGTCTAGGGTACCATCTCAGTATTGTAGTATGCTGCAAGTTTTTGGAAACTTGAAAGAGTAGTTCTACTACTCCACTCCATTTTTTGAGTCTATTCTCACAAACTTTCTACCATGGGTGTCTAATGCAAGAGCATTCATGGTCAATAGCAATCTTGCATCAACCAATGGGAAAGTATTTTTATTTTTTTATTTCCTAAGGTTGGTAATAATTTTATTGGAGGAATAAATTGCAATATTAGGCCAAAAATAATATATTAAATAATTGGGCTTATTCTATCGTTGCAAATATTGAAGTGGGAGATAGTGTAGGAAATCAATTTCAGAGTTTGAAAAGCATAAAAATTAAAAAGTAAAAATGGAGTGGATTTTTTTGGGAGTTACTAAAAGGAATCTTGGAGCATTTTATGCTTTTTCTAATTGTTGGAGCAACCTTTGCAAAGGAGGGAAAATATTATTTTTGGAAAGTAGTGCTAAGTGTTTTATTTGAAATTTTTTGAGTTTGTCAAAAGAGGGTAGATTTTTGAAGAAGAAGAGTTAGTTGTGCCATTTTTTGGAGATGGTGGAAAGAAATTTTGCTGTAGGTTTTGAAGGTGTGTTGTAGTAGTAAATATATTATGAAATCTAGGGTTGAAGATCAACAAGTTGGTGATTGAAGATTGCGAATTGGAGAGCTAATTTCATAGTGTAGGAAGGTGATTTGAAGAGGAAGAATCTAGAGTTTGTTTGTGGAGATTTTTTGCTATCATATAATAGATTTACATCTATATTGTAATGATTTTCTTCAGCCCATGTGGCTGCACAAATTTTTGTAATCAAATTTATTTGAAATTGTGAAGCATTGTTGACAGTTAAATAGAGAGGATTTAAAATCTATTGTTGCAAATTGTTGATTCATGTTTGTTATTGGTGTTGAAATATTTTATGTGAGGGCTGTGTGAGTCCCTCTTGCATTAATAACCATTTCAACAGGAAGAAATTTCTCACTATCATCTAGCACTTGAAAAGGAACCCTCTTTTCTTTTATTTTCTTTCCTAATTTTGCTTTAGGTTTCACCTTTTCCCCTTAAGGGATGGGTTTCCTATTTTTGATTCACTTCACTTGGTTGAGTTTTATGGTTTTATTTGCACTTTGGTGATTTGATTTGCAACATTTTATCTTGTTTGATGCTTAAGAGTTGTGGGTCTCTTAAATTTTTTCCTTAAGTATCAAAGTCGAGCAAATTTAGGAAGGCTTTGCAGAAATCCTCCTTGGATGTATTTTCTTGAAGGAAAAATCAGTCGCTAAATCCGCCACTTGACGAATTGCTCGAAGTATGGAGTTTCATGGATTTCCTTCAGTGATGGATTTCCTCGAAAGAATGGACTTTCATTAAATCCACCTCCTGGCAGACTCCCTGAGAATTTTGTGCTTCGTGAAAATCCTAGGTCCTCGGATTTCCTCAAATCTGGTAGGGTCTAATTTTCTTGAACTTTTGAGTTGTCTTGTCAACACATTAATTAATTTTGGCAGTCGATGTACTTCTCCATCAATGTTATTTTGGGGGCTTGATTTATATGATTTTGATCTTATTATTTGACATTCATTTCGAGCATTATATTTGTTGAAGAGTTTTTGTGCGTTTTGCATTTGGGAGAAGTGCAAATTCAAGATTGGCATTGGTGCATTGTCAATTATCTAATTAGGGTTTTCAAAGTGGGGATTTGGCACTGTTATTCTTGGTCTTCCAGCTTGAAAGGTAGGGTTCTAAATTGTTTTGAAATTTCTCAGTAATTCCAATGAAAGTTTCGTGATCCCTTGATGATTTAGTGGTGCGTTATCATTGCTATTCTTATTTTCAACCATCACTTGATTTGATAATTGTTGTTTTGTGATTATTTGTTAAATGCATCAAATTTCATTGAGGACTAGTTTTGGTTGATTAATGTTCATTTGTGCCCTCAGGTTTATGGTGATCTTCATTTGAATTCAGAGTATCTAGGGCATCATTTCAAGATTAGGTTACCATGATATTTTCGTCGATTCAACATGCATTAGGGCATCTTCACTTTAGTGAACTAGGGTTGTGAGTTTGATGCATTATAGGGCTCACACAAATTGAGTTAGAGTGTGCATTTATGTTTGATTGATCGATTGATTTGTGATGCTTTGAGCTTTTAGATCGATTTATAAAACCCTAGTCTTGTATGTGAACCCTAGTCCGTATTTGCAAAGTTGAGATGTGAAGTTGATTATAATATCAATATTAAGGTTCAAGTCAAGCCTTGATTTGTGAGTGAAAATATATAAGTTTAATCGAATTATGAGCTAAGAGGTTCAAAGGTGTTTACTAAGTTCCTGGCATTGGAAATTCACTTAAAGCAAAAATTTTCTAAAATACGCCTTCGATGGAAAACCCTGAGACTTGTATCCTTCATGAAATCTGTGTGGAAATGGAATCCCCGAGAGTCAATTCTTTCATGAAAATCCTAGGGTCCCGAATTTCCTCAAGTCCTTGATGGCTCAAAATTCCCAAATTTGTGAGGTGAATAATAGGTCTTTGAGTTGAATCTTGAGATTGGTGAAAGATGAATTTCCATGGCATGAAGGATTTTTGATGTGTGGCTAAAGTTTCTGGTGATTCGCTAAAATCCACCTATGAGAGAAATACTCAAAGGTGTATCCCTTCACAGAATCCATGAAGGGGTGGATTCCTCGAGGTCTATTCATCACTAAAATCCACGAGTGGAAAAACCCAAGATTTTTTTAAAGCTTGATTTTAAGGGTTATAACTTGGTTTTAATGATATTGGTGATGGTTAGAGATTGGTTTTATATTGCATATGTATTTTAATGATAAATTCAATGATGCAATTAGGTTATAATGGTCAATTTTCCTAAACATCTTGGTAATTATGGTCTTTATCAAATGTGTTGATCATGTTTTTTGCACAATAACAACCAGACAGAATATGATATCCTATCTCTCTTGAAAGGTAAATCTCTATCGGCAAGCCTCAAGAGATAACCCCAAGGTCTCTAATGTCAGGTCTTGACAGTGCATAAACAACTCAGTAACAAAATGTGAAAATGCTGGTAATCACAATGGGACCTTACTACGAGCAAATGCTGAATCAATTTTATCAGATCTAACAATCTGATGATGCTTCAATCTTAGTTTTAACCCTATGATCAAAGAAATAGAAAAAAAAGAGAAGGGTTTCAAAGAGATTTCCAAGCTTAATACTAAACCTAAGATTAACAATGAAAGTAACCAATACTCAGAATGGACCAATCCTTCAAAACTGATTTCTACTTGACCAAGATAAATCTACAATCTCACAGAAAATAGTGCAATCTTCTAAGGTGTTAATATTTTCAAATCATAAACCTTCATTCAAATAACCCTATTGCAGTTAAAAATGAACAAATCTTTACAATCGAACTTAAGCACACGGAATATAAAGTCCAGGCTAACTTTGCAAAGCAACTAACAATCAGTTGGTTGCAAAAAGTGTGGATTGAAGGATTGCTGCAAAATTCAAGTATTGAATCACAAACATTATTAAATTGAATCTAATCTAAAAATTAAACTTCTCAAAGAAATTTTAAAGATGGAATAACTGGAACCATGCAAAACAAAAGAAACAAGTATGGCACCAAATCACAATGTCATTTCTTGTATTCAAATTGTTCACTGTAGCAACAATTCTGGCTTTCTGTTACAATATTTGCTTGAGGGTAACTACTTGCTAACTTAATCTACTTCTAACTAGCTCTGCTCTATGTTCTAGTTACAAATTCTAACCTTCCAACTATTTCTAATTGTTCTAACCCTTTACAAAGAGGCGACATGCCCAATTTATAGAAAATCCCCAGGAATCTGTCAACAAGGCAAGGGTTTCGCAGCAATAACTCGGCATAGCCACCCGGCCAAGAGAGTCCTCGAGATGGGTCAAACAGGCATTAAATGCACATCCCATCCAAGTCGGCATGAGATCCATAGCTCAGATGGTGTGCGAGAAGATAATAGAGAAGCACAAATCGCGTCGCAGCCTATTGTTAGCTCCCTTCCCTATTATCTCTGCTTTGACTTGGCTCTTCGTGTACTTTCAAGAACGTCTCATCCAGGCCCGTGACTGGTGGTAGGGGAAGAACCCTAAGTCAATTATCAATGGATGCAATCTCTTCTCTTGAGTGTTTGACCGACTTATCCCATTCTACCTTATACGCCAAATACTTATCAATAACTGCAAGGTAGGTGGCAGCACCATCTAGCTGGTGCTCGGAAACAGACCCATCATCAAGTGGTGCATAGACATCATGCCACCACTTCTTCAACTGTTCCAAGCTTAGATACTTGGGTGCGATCTTCCTCCTTCCCGTCATTATCTCGAAGAATGCAATGCAACCATTGTAGACGCCAGCTAGGGTGTCGTCAATGTGTTTTCTTTGTTTGTAAATATTCTTCAACACCTTTTTCCTGATTTGCAATGCCTCGAACCATTCCCATGGTTTGGCAGCTCTAGAAGAAGGAAGGATCCTGTCACTCACCAACCTGTCCCGGGTGTACTCCATTATAGTCCTGGTTTTCTGTAGAAGGAGGTCGGTGTCATCTTTATCTTGTGTCATTACCTGCTTCAACCATTCAGTGGTCCTTGCAACATCCTTTCCAGTTGACTGGATCTCCCTGATAGCTTCATCACCTTTTACCTGCACCCCTCTCAGCCAATTCAAAGTGGTAATAGTGGATGCTTTCATCTTTTCTATCTCGGTGATGGTCTCCTAAGGCAGAGGATTTGAAGCAGAGGAAGAGGGATTAATGGACCGCAATGGCTTCATCAATTCCTCCAAGCATTTCTTGAGATCTGTGTTCTCTTTCTTCAGCTCCTGCTTGGTCTTCATTTCCTTCCTTAATCAATCCACAATAACAGTACTGGAGAGCTCATAATCTTCAATATCCTGCTCAGCTGATGTAGGCCCCAGATTGAGAGTCTGAACACTGTAATCCTTTCGACCACATCATTTCTATCTTTGTCTGGAGTAGAAGTGGCGATATGAACAACTTTGTTATGTGCTTCATCCCTTTCAACCTTTGAGATCACCCTAGCCCTCTTCTTACCTTTATCTTTCCCAATTTTGGCTAGGAGTGCATCCCAATTTGGTGGCATGTCTTCTACCACAACTTGTTTCCTCTTTATCTCTTTGTCCAGCCACTTTGGAACAGTGGGCTCTAATTGTGAATCAGCTTGCACCTCTCCCTGCTGATCCTCTGGTATCCTTTCCTTTAAATTGTGTTTCTTAGGGTTTCATCCATCTTTCCTTCCTTTTCAATATGCTTCCCCTTATGTTCAGGTGATGGATCTCTCATTGCCTCCACTCCTCCTGAAGGAGACTCAACTTCCTCAGTCCTAACATGAGAATCTATATGTGCAATCAAAGGAGATTGTATTTCTTTTTCAATTTCGGCCTTCGCACTATAGAGTTCACCTTCATGAAACTCTTACCCTTCAGTATCCAGATGACTCTCAACATCCCTTGACTCACTTGGTTTGCTTTGAGCTTCATGAGCGAGAGGCACATCATCATGTTGCTCCTTATGAAGAGTGGCGGGAGGAAAATATGCCTTAGGCACATCATTCCTAGGAGAGGGAGTACTAGACCTACTTGTATATACCTTTGCTTTCTCCTCTGAACTTTCAACATTCACAATTGGTGGGGAAATTATCTCCTCCCCAGCCTTGGAGCTCGCCTTCTCTGACAATTTCACAATTCTTCTCCTCTTAGGCATAGGAGCATCAGCCCCAGGATTCTGTTCTTTGACCTCCTTATGTTCAGATCTTTTAGTTCTTGTCCCCCTCTTAGCCTTTGGCCTTCTCTATTTCTCTGTCTCTTGGACCTCTGTTTACTGAACACCTTTTGTCTTGATCTTGGATGTGGAGTCCAGTTTACCTTTACCTTTAGGATCTTGCTGCCCCGTGAACTCCTCAGAAGTGGAATGGGAATCCAAGTCTACCATTAGGTTATAAGTGCATTTCACTCCTTTATTTTCCAACTCCCACATAGTGTGTTTGAGCCACAACTTGGTAACTTTAATGACTGGCTCCATCAACTACTTAAGTTATGTTTGCTCCTCTTCTAACCAGTCTACATCACCAATTGGCCTATCTTTTACTGCCTCATAGGCATGATCCTAAATCAAGTCCCCATCATCCTCCAATTGATCAGGCACTGCCCTTACATTATACAATCGGACCGCATCCACTAGAAGCTGAGAGAATTTCTTCTTTCTAACCTCATATTCATCACCACAATTGGCCCAGTAGTCCTCTATATTCACCTTATGGCTATATTCCCTACTATCTCTCCTTTGAGCTTCCCCTGTGATGTCAAACCTGGATCTCTCAGAATGGAAAGACAGACCAAGAGTACTCATTTCTTCTTCAGAAGTCTAGGCAGAACCAATGGAAGGACAAACTTCACTAGTGCCAATCCTTAGGGGAAAATCCATGCCAAATCTAGTCTTATGCTTGTCCTTCTTGATGATGGCATCAAAATCACAAATCTGTCTAGTTACTTCCAACAATATAATGTGGTCAGTGGGATACCTTGGAAGTCTGTATGGGGCCCTTTGGAAGCCATCGATCTGAATGTAGGAGAAGGTTGGGAATTGAATAAACCAAGCTCCATACTTCCTGATGAGCTCCTTTGCTTGATCTAAAATTCTGACATGCTCTGCTTCCTAAAGCATTCTAGTAATATGCATGGTAAATGCATCATTTTCCCTCCTATAGCTCGAACCTCCCTAGTTCAACTGAGGGAAAACTTCATAAATAATATCCTACCCGAAAATTCCTTTTGTGTCCATTCCTCTGTAGGGGTGGAATCTAGCCAGTGCATAGACCAGATATGAGGTCATTGTGAAAGTATTTGTCCACAACACATTGGACAACTGCTTGTGAATTATTTGGCTGATGACCCCTGCCCAATGGTAGTCAACTTTCTCCTATTCCATCCTCACAATCGCATGGCACATCCAATTCTCAAATGTACCAGCACTCTTCAATCCAAACACCCTGCTAAGAAAAGTGATGGAATCATAATACTCCTTGAATTTTGCTCTGAACAACTGCTTAGGCAACTTGGAATAGTGGGACTTGGGCTTCTCTAGCCAGGAGTTGATAGACTGTTGTGATTTCATAGTCTAGTCATCATAGAACTCCTGAGCTGCCTCAATGGTGAATCCCACCACATGAGACCGGTTTGGCATGTCAAAGGTTTGGGAATGGAAACTAGGTTCAGATTGGCAACGACCCTCCCTTGAGGACCAATTATCCTCTATGTATCCTGATCATAGTGCCTAGCGCACTCAAGGACTAGCTCATAACACTGCACTGTAGACGGGAAACCATCAACATGGAACAAACCAGATTCCATTATTCTTCTAGTCACCAAAGGAGGATCTTTGGCTCCCATCCTTGCTTTAAATTCCTCATAGTCCCAAAGGCCAACATTTGTATCAGTGACTTCTAACCAGACAGAAGTGATCTTACTCTCCGAGACCTTGCTCTTAATGTCCAACTTTTCCCTCTCTACATCGAATAATGAGGAACCAACTACTACTTTACTTGATTCAGCCTACACTCAACATGAAAATCATAGTAAAAACCACAGGAAAGAGTCATGTTAATTTATCAAAACACCATTAGAATGCATCTCATATAGTCAAGGTGTCATTAAATCTCATATAGAATGACCATAACACATTTCAGGTTCCAAAACCATTCGCAGAATCTGAGCTAGAGAGGAATTCGGGAAATTCCAGACCAATCGGATTCCAACAGAATAACCAAGAAACACCTACTTAATCATTAAATTTGATCATTTTCCATCAATACATTTACATGGGAGATTCAAATATGACATGAAATAATCATCAAATGCATCATGAATTGTAAATGAATCCAATTATTTCATGTTCCTTTATATTTCATCAAGTTTTGGGGAAATCCGTGAGGGAAGGATTTCCGCGAAGAATGAGCCAAAGAGGATTTTTGGGAAATGTGGGAGACGGCGGATTTCAGAGAAATTCAAACTCGGCAGAAATCTGCGGTCAAGGAAAAGTTCTAAACTAATGGGGAATCTTGGAATGAAAGTTTCGGCAAGGGTCAATTATCTCGCTGAGAAGTCTTGGCGAAATCATCTCATCCCACCGACTTTCGAGGCCTAAACAAACACTTTGGCCAAACTAAAGTTTTTGATACGAGGTCTCAGCGAAGCTGAGGTGTCTTGCTGACAGGTGTTAGGTTTTGAATTTGGTGAGAGGTCCTACCGATCGTGCAGTGTTTTGGCGATATGAGGTCCCATCGGCATAACCTCTTGCTGACATTATGAATTCACCCCGACAGAAGGTCACTCGACAAGAGCAGGATATGCTCGATGAAAGGTCTCATTGAAAGGGGGAGGTCTCAGCGAACTTAGGAAAGATCGGCAAGATGAAAGGGGCTCACTATGAGCTCTTGGCGATGAGGTTTGTCTTGCTGATAGAAAGACTTTGGCATGAGAATTGCAGTGTCTGGGTGACCAGAGGCAAACCCACGAAGGGCTTCAGTGTGACACAAAAAGATCTACATGACATCTCACTGACCTCAAAGGGTTACAATGACTAAAAGAACAGAGCTCGATGAAAGAAAAAGTGCTTAGTGGGA
This sequence comes from Sequoia sempervirens, assembly GCA_007258455.2. Taxonomy (NCBI): domain Eukaryota; kingdom Viridiplantae; phylum Streptophyta; class Pinopsida; order Cupressales; family Cupressaceae; genus Sequoia; species Sequoia sempervirens. The sequence continues at coordinate 49,258 of VDFB02290052.1, forward strand.
GGTCTCACCGAAAGGGGAATGTCTTGGCGAAGAAAAGGAATATCGATAAAGCCATTGGATCCCGCCATGACCTTTTGGTGACTAGGACTTGTCCGGCCGAAAGCGAGTATGAACAAGCATATCGATGAGACATCTTCTCGCAGGGTGAGGTCTCAGCAAAAGCAAAGGTCTCGCTGACTGATATGCATAAAGGATTTCATCAGTATAAAAACTATAGTGTCACAGTGAACTAACATGAACCTAGGAAAACCACTTTGGCGAACCTCAAGGTGGTCATTATGATATCTCAGCGATCCCGAATGGTCATAGCGAATGAAATTTAGAAGGGATGGATTATCCCAGACTGTGATGCTAAGCCACGACTATGGATTTCAAAAAGTTTAACCCAAGGCAAGTTGGGGACAGACCTTTCATGAATTTTCTTCGCATTTTAGGTCAATCTTAAGATGAAATCACTTGATATGGCACTGCCCTAGGTCCAAAAACCCTACTCATCCACCATTAGCGCACAAGCACATTCAAAATTTAGTCATTTCAATTGTTGAGTCATCACTAGGGTTTACTAATCACTCTCAAGCAGGATTCATTAAAATGCAGATGGACACATGAACTCACAACTAGCCTGGGAGATGACAAAGGATATAATACTGAACAACCCTAGCATGAAACAAATAAATACATAGGAATTCAAATCCCACAAGTCCTCACAATACCAACGTGCCACTCATAATTCAATTCAAAGTAGAGCAATCAGACACATACCATTATAAAGCGGGAATTGACCTCAGAAGCAGCAAGCGCGAAGCTCAATGGTGTCCACAACGAACACAGGCGATAATGCACAAGAAATCACCACCAAATGAGACCAATTCAAACCCCAAATGCCCAAATCAAATCCAAAAGCTCAAAGAACAAACTCTAAGGATGCGGCTCTCAACTTAAACAATGGAAAATAGTGAGCATAATGGCACAAAAGATCTCAAAATTAGGTTAAGTATACTTCTCAGAACATGCACGAAGCCATAAATGTAGTTGACAAGACAACCAAAGAAGGAATTCGGGAATCCCACAATAGGGCGTAATCTGGGAAAATCCAGCCCACACGGAAATCCACAAAGAACAAAAATCCCCGAATAACAAGGGTCCAGCCGTAGTCCAAGCAGGATCTGAGAAAATCCGACCAGGGCAAAAAATCCTGAATCCGAGCAAAAGCCTGAAATTCATCCAGTCTTCAAGATTTTCAATGAATAACTTGGGAAAACACTAAGGAATTTAAAATAAACAATTTAAACACATGCCTAGGTTAGACAAAACCTCAAAAGAAAGGGCCAAAACACCAAAACCGAAGCGAAAGAGGGTCCCTGCTTGCAGCGGGGCGTGTGTGCGAAAAAATGCACAACAAGATGTAGGATGAATCTAGCAAAGGCGTAGATTCTAAAGAAAAATCAATTGAGCTAGTCAAAGAGGGGCCTCTAACCAGAGCAGAGAAAATGAAGTACAATTTTAAGGGTACAAGGCCAGAGACAAAGATCATTTCAACATGGAGCAAGGTTGGAGATACCAACATGGGTAATGTGGATTATGATGATTTCAAACAAAGGATGTTTGGTGATGCACAAACCCCTCTTTCCAGGATCATTACTCATACAGGGTTAGCTCAAGCTCTTGGGTTTCCATATTCTATGTAGTGCCCTGAACTTGTTATGGAGTGTTCCAAGCAATATGACTTAGATAAGAGGGTTATTGTTGGCTCTCAGGGAAGGATAATATAAAACCTAATTGAGGAGTTCATAGTTGGAACTTTCAACATTGGATCACATCAAAAGTTAGTAAAAATATAGATCAAGGTTGCTCAAGAATTCTATGAAGCTTATCCTCATAAGGCCTTGGAGATCATGAATAGTTCTTGGATTGAGAAGCCTAAATCACATTACTCCAAGTTGCCTAATCAATTATACAGGTGTGATTTCAAGCAAGAGTACAATGATATGATTACTTTGTTGGGAAGAATAATGGGATTAGATGAAGCCTTCATGTTCAAGGAGTGGATTTTTTATGTTATTTCACAAATTTTCAAAGGCACTCACTACCATTGGGAAGGTATTATTAGTGATAACTTGGATATGCAATTGAGAAGTGTGCAAGACACCAAGAAATTCACTATGACTTCATATTTTGTGTACTTACTTGTTGGCAAGAATAAATACAAAGGCCTGAGTTGCAAGGGAGTCATTGGCTAGGACAAAGTTTGTGATGTATACCCTCAATTACAATTTAATACTTCCAATTATAGGAGGGTCAATGATGCTTTCCTCATGTACATTACAAGAATGCTACAAGATGTCCTCCATGTTAGGATTTCACTAGAGGCCATGGAGTTAATAAAAAATTATGGTTATTGGTTTATCCAATTTCCAAAGCTCTCCTACATTAGAGTACATGGATCTCCATAGGTTCCCTTTAGACTCCCCAGGCACCCTACTGATAAGCTCGTATTGTTGGAAGTGACAAGGCAATTGGCTGCATTTAATTCTATCTTGAAGAATATGCATAAAACAAGGTTTGGAGGTGAATCTCCTTTAAGGATTGGAGGTTTGGAGGCTTGTCCTTGAATATAGAGTGCCCACCATTCTGAAAGAGAGATGATTCATTTCCACTTATATTCTCACACAGATAGGGGAAACTTTGATTCCTATGGTATTGCACAAAAGATAGCCATCAGGGAATTCAAACATAAGGATCATATTGAAGACTATTGGGCCAACTGTAGAGATGAAATGGAAGTGATAAAAAGAAGATTCTCAATATTTTCCTTGAGACTAATCAGACTTCATAAAATAGCTAATGTTCTTGATCAGGTAGATGATGAGGAGGACCTTGTGCATTATCATGATTATGAGCAATACAAAGACAAGCCACTCCTTGTTGTGAACTGGTTAGAGGATGAGATAGTTGACTTGAGTCAACTCACTGCTCCTATATTGAAATATTCTAAACTATGGGTGAAGCATAAGATTTTGAAATAAGAAGCAACATGTACTAAATTCACTTATGACCTAATGGGGGATCTAGATTCCCATTCAGAGTAGGAAACATGAAATACTCAAGATGATAGTACTGAGCCTCATGAAGAGGAAGATATAGAACAAACACAATTTATAATCAAAAGGAGAACTAGGAGCCATACAAAAGGCAAAGAACCTAAGAGGCAACCTATTGATAAGGTAAGAAATCCATTAAAAGAAATTGTTGAAGAAGGAATTGAAGAAGCCCAACCTTCCAAGAAAATAATACTTGTTACTGAAGGTCAAAAGATGGCTAAATCCAAGAAGGAAAAGGTTAGTGAAGAAGGAACAATCCAGGCTAAAGTGGTTGATATAGAGAGATCTGGGGAAAGGCTACAGGTGCATGTTAGAAGAATTTCTCCAAAGTAGAAAACTCTTCCTGCAAATAATGTGGAGGATATAGTGGATAAGCATGAAGAAAATGTTGAAGAGGTACCTATTGATGAAGCTCAAGAGGAAGCAAAGAGAGTAGTTATAGGAAATAATACTCCTCCCACCTCTCCTATTCAAAATATGTCAGTGGATGAAGAAGTTGTTAATGAAGAAGAGAATGTCTCTAGAAACCCTAAAGAAGAAGAAGATGAAGATGTTCCTACACCTAAAAGTGGAGAATTGAATTCTTTCAAGAGACAATTGGAAGAGATTGTTCTAGAAGTTCAAAGCAAAGAAGCAGCATCAGAAGGAACCAAGGAAGTTCCTTCCCAATCCCCTATGAAGGAACATGTGGATGTATCCTATATAGAAGGTAAAGGTGAGGGGAAACAAAATCAAGATGAAATTTATGAAAATCTAGATGATATTAAAGACAGTCCCTCCAAGGATTAGGAAGAATACAATGTTTCTCAGGAAGATGTAGAATTGGAGCAATTAATTGCCCCAGATTGGTTGGAGAAAAGATTGAAGCAAAATCCAATAATTTTAGAGGAAGAAACTCTAAATTGGGGTAAGTTTCTAGTGAGCTGGGGTCAACCAAAAGAGAGGAAGAAAGCTAGAATAGTCTCCAAATGGGCCCTGGATGAATCAAATAATATAGTTATCCACATTGATACCCCTGTAAGTTGAAAGTATAAGGATGGGGTGAAGCCATTAGATTATAAGGTGGAAATCATCAATTTGGGCCCATCCACAAAGAGCAGGAGAAGGAAGATATGCAAGAATCTGTGTAGGTTATCCTCCAAAGGCTGGATAATGAAACAAAGGCCAAGGAGAAGTTGAAACAATAGTTGAAGGAGGTACATAAATATGTCCAATATTTGATCAAGGCCTTGCAAGAATAGACTAGTGAAGGTACCTCATTTTTTAGAAGGATTATTGTCTAAGGATGTTGTTTCTAAAATTGAGAAAATGAGAAAATCCTTGCAAGTTACCCAAGAATGGCTTGATAGTGTAAGCAAGAGAGGGGATCCAATGATTGATAAGATATTGCATACATATGAGGAGGCTACATCATTTCTTGAGGAAATATCTCAACTCACAATAGATTTTCAAAAGGCAGATGATGACACCATTGTTGAGTTGAAGAAAATCACATAAATTCCCAAGGAAGAGTTGATCAAGAAGAATGTCCCCACAATAGAAGATATAAGTAAGACAATGGAATGGACATAGGCATTGAATTTTAGGAGAGAGCTCATGATGAAAGCACTTAAGAAAATATCAAAGATCTAGGGAAAAGTGAAGGAGATATTTGATAGCTGTGTTGCATTCTTGGAGATTGTCATAGGTAGGAAGAAATTTGGGAGAAAGAATTTAAATGTGGATCAACTACAAAAGTGGTGGCATGAGGTATACTCTTTAGCTAAGAATGGGCCAATCATCAAAGATCAACTTGAGGATGTAGCCATTTATATCTCCAACTTGGATAAATATCAAGGATGGGAGAAGGATTTGGTTAAGTATGAAGAGGAGTTGAGAACAGTTAAATTGAGAATAAAATTCATCCTAGTTCTAGATCATGCCGACCTTGATGGTGTGATTTCCAAGGTTAAAGAAATTTCTAGAGAAGGAGAAAAAGATAAGGAGGATGACCCAACCTAGCTTCCTCAGGGGATGTTCTTTCTACATCGAGTTTATCAGGGACACAAGTTGGCTAAGCTTAGATTCTTGTGCTAAGACCTTTTATTGAATTTTAAAATTCCTTTAGGGCCGACTTTATAATATTTTATTGTAAAATTAAATTATGAGGTTTTAAAACTGCCAAGGCTTACCTATTTGGCTGACTTAATGTAAACCTAATTTTATTTCTTTCCTAGGCCAACATTTCTTGAGAAGTTATATATATTGAGGCATCTTCCTCATTTGTAGAGGTTGTTGTTGGTGCTATTGAGCTTGAGATACTTGAATTTTTGAAAACTATTGGTGAAGTGAATACAAGTGAAGACATTATCTTTTGGTGCTCTTCTTTGTGTTATTTCATCTATGCATGGTTCTTGTGTTCTAAATTTTTTATAAGTTGTTTTGAGTAAGTGATTTCATGGTTAGTCTTAAAGCTAGTTGTAGTTCATTTGTGTTTATGATAAAGTTTTGAGGTGTTGAGGAATCTTTGGTCCATACTTTTGGTGATCTGTTGATTGTGGATTGTTGTGTAAAGTTAGCCCAGGCCTACTCTTTGTTGCACTCAATTTCAATTGTGAATGTTTATGCATTTATGCTTTTGGATGAATTTTTAGATATTTACAATCAAAAAATCTTTAATTCCTTTGAAGATTGCACTATCTTTGTGATACTGTAGATTTTATCTTGGTTAAGCAAGAATTGGTTTTGGAAGATTGGTCCACCTTAAATGCTTTGTTGTTTGTACAACTAATTTTAGGTTTTAGCTTAGATATCTCTCTACACCCTTATCTTTTTCTATTTCTTTGAGATAATTGTTAGAGCAAGATTCACAAAGCATCTCCACTATTGCTATATTTGATGAATTTGAAGCTTCCAGTATTGTTAATTTGTAAGGCCCCTTGTGATTACTAGCATTTCACACATTATCACTGAGTTGTTTATTGCATTGTCAAGACCTGACATTAGAGACCTTGGGTTATTTCTTAAGGCTTGCTAATAGAAATCCCCTTTCAAGAGAGATAGAGTACTTGTATTCTATTTGAGTTGTTGCAGTGCTAAAAAAACCATCAATAGATCCAAACCTCTATCTTCACCTGCCTCTTGAGCTTCTTGTCTATATTTGATCAGCTCACTAATGACCTCCTTTTTTATGCTTCATTATCTCTTTGTTGGTTCCCAAATCAAAAGGTTACAAAACCATAAAAGTATGCCAATCTTTATAATTGGGTTTTACAAGTGAATTGGACAACAAACATAATCAATCAAAATGATTGGAATTCCCTACACTTTATGCTCTGTTATGCCTAGGTGGGTATTACCTTGTGTTCACCACTGAATGTTAAATCCTCAAGACTAATTGGTGCATGTTGATCAAATTGTGAATTTTATGCAATTTTTTTAATTGAATCATCTTGTTCAATCTACTTCAAAGTGGAATATGATTTTGAATTAGATTTTCCAACTACAAATACCTTCACTCCTACAAAAAAAATCTAAATTGGATTTTAGAATATGATACAAGGGATGGTTTTGGAAAATGAATTGATCGGTGCCTTTTCTGGGTAACATAGTTAGAATTCAAATTGATATGTGTCTTCCTTCTAGTTATAACTCAAATTACTTGGCACAATACTATTTATGACTTGCATAAACGTGCAAAATTATATTTTATTAGGTTCTTCTTATTTATCCAATCGAATCCTCTAGATTACTGTTGAAAAATGTGCCTCAATCTTACTAGCATGTAAACTCCTGAAAGAGAAAAGTCGGTGAGACCCTTTGGAAGTCTTACTGACTAGCAGCAGTATTCTTATCATTTGAAGTGCTCAGGTCACTGAGACTTCACTTTTTTCTTGCTGACAAGAGTCATCGGCAAGACATGTTGATCGCTATGAAGATTCCTAACTCTTTCTGCCTGGGGAGATCTCTTGCCAATAGGTTGGTGTCTAATGGTTATCGGGGAGACTCATGGTGACATAAGTCATCGGGGAGAGACATGAACATTCGAAATAACTCATCCCGACAGTGTATGTCTCACCAATGGTTATTCAAAAGGATGTCTTCAGGGAGACTCTTGGTTGGATGATTTGCACTCAGTAAGAACTCTTGCTGATGGATGTGATCTCGTTGATAGGCTGGTGCATTCAATATAATATCTTGGTGATAGCGGTGGTCTGTCTAACTGTTCTATGCTTGGTGTGATGTCTCGTCGATAGTGATGGTCTTGCCGATAGAGCTACATGAGTTGAACGTCGATGTGACCTCTTAGCGATAAGGTTTCTCTCACCGATAGGTAGGTGCTTTTGGTGAGAACTCTTATCGATAACACTTGTCTCACCGATAGATCTACACATGATGAATTTGTGTTTAGTATGATCTCTCGCCAATAGCGATGGTCTGGCCGATGCTTCTGGAGTGGATATCGATATGATGTCTTAGCGATGGTGGTGACTCTGAGCGATAACGATAGTCAGGCATTGTGGAATTGGGAAGACATGGCCTAGTGTCTCACCGACATGCGACATAGTTTGAATGCCTCGATCGAATGACTATCCTACATGGTTTGTCTTCGACCAATCAGAGAAGCAGAATGTAAACCGCTAGCAGTTGGACTGTTGTTCTTGTGACAAAGATCAACAGACCATGAATGATAATACTCTGTAATCAAAGATGATGATCGGTTCAGTGAATAATTCGATGTGTGATCAGTGTGTATGAATTCAATTCAGAGAACATTGTAACTGGGATGTTTTGTACAATATTGATCAGAAAATTATGCTGCTGAAATTTGACATCAGAGAGTGAAGCCTATACTCTATATGTAATTTGTTTATTGTAATTCAAAGGGTTTTTTCTTGGTGTGGTGGGGTTTTCTCCTGTAAGGGTTTTCCCACATAAATCTGGTGTTCATCTGTGTATGTTAATTTCTCTGTTTCTGTTATTTCTTTCATGAGTATCTTAATTGAACTGTAATTGTAAAAAATTAAAGTCACTTCTGCATTCTTCCCTAAGGTTTTGATGTTAGGAGAGTTTGTTCCGCACCTAAGCTTTCCTTACAACTATGACCTATTCAAAGGAATTTAATTCTTTCTTGAAGAAACCCTATTAAAAAATTCATACAAAAAATGAATTGTGTTTTGACAAACTAGACATATGGTTGATATGCTAATTTAAATAATAAGGAGAAAGCAAAATAGAGACAACCAGGTAAAATTTTATCAATGATATTCAACAAGTAATTGACAACTAGAATTTAGACACTAGAGAAAGTGACCTTTAATTGATATGCTTCAACAAACAAGCCTTTTCAATGTCCTCCAAAAATCTAATTCCCTCCCAAAAAAGAGAGAGTTTCTCATAGTCTTGGTTTCCTTCTTATAGGAATGAAGGAAACAACAAGCTTCAGACCATTCACATTCTAGAAACTAACTATTCATATGCCCACCTTTGGTATGATGTTCTGCAATATTTTTCTCTCAGCAAGTCTATATAAGACTGCCACATATACAAGAAAGAAATAAAAGAGGAATAACCAATATGACTTCATGACTTTTGATGTCAGCTCGATGTTCCTTTGCTATGCTGTATCTTCATTGAATGCTCAATTCTAACCTCCTAATGAATTTCTCAAATCAATCATATGCTCTTTCTATTTTTGAGATTTTGAAGGGATTGATATTTTATTCTCGTCGATATTCGCTTCTCCCTCCGATAAAATAAAACCACTCACATGCTTATTTATTTTTGGGACATCGAAGGGGCATAAAAAATACTCACTTCAATATCCGAGAGTCTCTTTGAAAATTTTATTGTAAGTTGTATTTTCAAAAATCTATTGTCATATCAATTTTTTTGATTTCAGCCGATGAAGTCCTTTTCTCTCATATTGTCAGATTCAGAGAAATAAATGTTATGGTTTTTGATGCACATTTCTTCATCGAAGGGACTCAAAACTATCTCCTCCTGACATGTCACTATGTCTTCGATGATGTTTCATTTGGAGTGTTGAAGGGACATTGAAGCAAGTCCCATCGATATGGCTTGGTCTCTTCGACATAGTTTATATTAGGGTCCGGTGGAAAATACGAGCTTTAGAAAATAACTATGGGAGCACAAATGGGATATTCACAAGGGTGAATTTATGTGACACATTAAATAACAGGGTGCATAAAGGAATCATAGCAAGACACAAGTTATGGAAATAACATACATGTATGATGGAATGTGTCCTATGAAAAGATATAACATATAAATTTTGGACCTAGAAAATGAATAGTGCAAGGGTTAGAACTCTTTTACTGGAATTTTGGAACTAGGATTTGACAAGCATTGAATGTAAGCTAGGTGAAAATTTTTCAATCCTAACAACAACTCTAGTTGGGGATGAATGGCTATTTGGACATCGCAAGAATGCATGGCATTTCTACAGGGTGTGGAACAAAAACACAAAACTATACAAAACAAGGAAAACCAAAATTGTGAAAAACCCTAAACTATCGTGCATGGAATTTATCTTCTTTAAGAAAATAAGTGTTTCAAAAATTTTCCATGCACTAAAAATTCCTAATTCTCACCCACCAAGTTCTGCAAATAATATGAATCTTCACTACATTTGCCAAAAATTTGAAGGTTCCAATAGTGGCTCCAACTAGGGATGTATTCCGCTTGTAGGCATAGCAAGAATTCAGATTTCTGGTGGAAGTAGGCTGAGTGTCTTGTCCATTGGGTAGTAGAGTCAAACTCTTCTCTGCCCTAAACTAGTATGATTTGAAAAATCACACCATAGCTAATGGCACTAGGCCACTAGAAAAGAAAAGCCTCTATGTTCCTCTATCATACACTTTATTTTCATTTGGCTACATCAGGTCAAATTTGAAAGCACTATCACTGTAAGCTTGAAGAAAAACATTACCATTGGTATTTTGAAACATATCATTGTATTTCCCATACCAATATTAGTTCCATCAGACTGTATCTCACAATTAAGCAAAAATTGAAAAATACCATCACCATGTGACAAACATCCATCATATTCCTTTACTGAAACATGTTCATACATAATGCAACAATTAGCATTGTTTATTTCATCATCATGTTTCACTGAAGCTTTTTCCAAATAGACCGAGAGATTGAAACACTCATATGTTGTCTCATAGTTGGTATCACACTACTACAAACCATGAGAATTATGCAAACAAGCCTCCAACATATGGAAAGAAAAACATTCATATACTGGCTCATTTTGTAATGACAATTCAAGATTTTGGTGAGAAGAGTCATCAAGAAATCCTTCATGAACAAATTGTTATCGTGAAAATTATCTTGTCTATTTGTGGAAGGAAAAGCAAATGGACCTGTTTCATACTTAGTACTCAGAGGAACATCATCATTGTCAAAGTTTATCTGAGCAGGGCACAAAAGCTCATGACCATTTTCATGTACATACCTATGATATTCAATGCTCAATAAATCTGAAATTTTCTCACTGCTGAGTGAACATGATTCTTCTTTCACATCTTCCACTGCTTCTTCCTCTTGATCTCCATAAGAATTGCAAGCACCACTTAGTTGGAAATAAAAATCCATAGGGTTGTCATTTTTATATTAAAATCTAGATATCCAATGGATTCATCATAACATACACTGCTCATATCATATAGGATTGAATTTCCAACAATCTTGCCAAAAACACAGTCATAATTTGATAGGCCTTCTACATTTTCATCCTTATTAACATTCAGACTATCATAACAATTATTTTTACTTGCATATACCCATCCTCTATAGACTGATTACAATAATTACCCTCTTCATTGATGCATGTCACACTGTCCCTTTTTGTTTCAGCTTCTAATTCATTATTATCAATGCTATGATAATGCATAAATGGTTGCACCTCCATTGTGTGATCATGAAATGCACTCAGATTATTATGTATACTATTTTCAGGTGCACCCACCATATCATTTGATTGACCACAAGCATTAGCATGAAATCTCACCCTGAATGTATGTCCATACCTATTATTTTCAACAAAGTCAATCAACTCAACTACTTGACTTAGGCAAATGGGCTTCCCATTTTCTAACCAAAAATTTGGACCCAATTCATATGCATTAAAAAAAAGTCAATCAAAATAGACTCATGAGGTATGAAGTTATCAAGTATGTTTGTATAAGCATTCAAAATCCTTGTCAACAAGGAATAACCTGTTTCACCTTCTACTTTCCTTATGGTAAACATTTCCTGAATATGGATGACAGGGTCAATAATGTGTGCACTTTGTTGATAATGAATTCGGGGTTGACTCTGGTGTGCAAGGTATTGATGTGCTAAGCTGGAACAATAGGGGTATTTGCACCTTAAAGACTACTCTCAACCTCTGATATATATTGCACATTTGCATATGACATTTCATTGCTTGCTAAAATATATTGAGGCCTAAAATTTTGTGTATAATTTTTATTATCATCATCAAACTGACTCAGGATTAGCCTTTTGAAATCTTCCCATGAAAATATACTTTGAATGGGTAAGCCACTATACCATTCTCTTGCATTATCCTTCAAAGACCTTACAAATAATTTCATAATGACATCTTCTACACAAATTTGAAAGTCTTCAATAAACTCACAAAATAGTTGTACATGCTTATAAGTTGATTCATATTCCTCTCCATGAAACATAGGCACATGATCTCTAATTTCAAAGGGATAAGGATTTGGGTAGCTTTGGATATTACTGAAGTTCAATGATTTATATATGTCTAGGACAAACACTTCTCTTTGTGGATGTGGTTGACATTGTTGTCTATTCATTGTGCTTGGAACCAAACAATGATAACTATATGAATGATACATCTTGTTTATCACTTTATAAATCTTCCACACAAAAACATTAGCCACACATATTTTAACTCTTTTCTCTTACATTATACTCTCAAGAAAGGATAATACATAAAACAACTTAATGTCAAGCTTAAGATCTTTTCAAATGAGCTTATTACTACATACTTATCACAGAATACCATAACTAAAAATTGCAACATAGAAGTATGTAAAATCAATATCAATATTCTCCTCTTTACTAGTGCTTCAACACTTGATAAGGGACTTCATTAAAACTCATACACCATGGTTTTCACATAAGCTCCTTTTTTGAAAACTAGAATAGAAATACCTAGAACAATTGCATAAACTTCTAACCCTTCTTCTTGACTAAGAAATTATGTAGATCTAGATCTTCTTTGTATCCTTTACCAGGTTCTTGAAATAGAGTCGCCACCTCTTCTAGAGATGAATGAATTTTATTTTCTAGGTTTTCTTCAATAGCAGAGTCATTTGCATCTCTCTTCACCACTACTGCAACAAAACTCTATCCAAGTCTAAAACTTCAATTTCTGATTTTCACCCTTTGATTCTTGACTCTTCCCAATGATAATCACTTATTCTCCATAGTTGAGTCACCAATCTGTTGGTGTGTAGCTCGGATGGGGAGTGCAAATTATAATTATGAATATTTGGTTGAAGATCAACCTCAAAACTTTGTTGACTCTTTAACTAGATAAGCTAGAACCAAAATTCTTTTTTAGTTTATCCCTAGTAGAGCTTCCAATCTGTTGGTTCCCAAATCAATAGGTTGCAAAACCCTAAAAGTATGCCAACCTTTATAATTGGGTTTTATAAGTGAATTGACCAACGAATAGAATCAATCAAAATGATTGGAATTCCCTACACTCTAGGCTCTTCTATGCCTAGGTGGGTATTACCTTGTGTTCACCACTGAGTGTTAAATCCTCAAGCCTGATTGGTGAATGTTGAGAAAATTGTGAATTTTGTGACATTTTTTCAATTAATTCATCCTATTCAATCCACTTCAAAGTGGCATATGATTTTGAATTATATTTTCCACTTAAAAATACCTCCACTCCTACAACAACAAATATAAATTGGATTTTAGAATATGATACAAGGGATGGTTTTGGAAAATGAATTGATCGGTTCATTTTTTGGGTAACATAGTTAGAATTCAAATTGATATGTGTCTTCCTTGTGGTTATAACTCAAATTACTTGACACAATACTATTTATGACTTGCATAAACACAAAAAAATATCTTTTATCAGGTTCTTATTATCCAATTGAATCCTCCAGATTATTGTGACCTATTCAAAGGAATTTAATTCTTTCTTGAAGAAACCCTATCAAACAAATCACACAAAACATGAATTGTGTTTTGAAAAACTAGACATATGCTTGATATGCTAATTTAAATAATAAGGAGAAAACAAAATGGAGACAATCAGGTAAAATTTTATCAATGATATTCAACAAGTATTTGGCAACCAGAATTCAAACACCAGAGAAAGCAACTTTCGATTAATATTCTTCAGCAAACAGGCATTTTCAATGTTCTCCAAAAATCCAATTCCCCCCCAAAAAAAGAGAGTTCCCCATGGTCTTGGTTTCCTTCTTATAGGAATGAAGGAAACAACAAGCTTCAGACCATTCACATTCTAGAAACTAACTGTTCATATTCCCACCCTTTGGTATGACGTTCTGTAATATTTTTCTCTAATCAAGTCTATATAAGACCACCACATATACAAGAAAGAGACAAAAGAGGAACATCCAAGGTGACTTGATGACTGTTGATGCCAACTTGATGTTCCTTTTCTATGTTGCATCTTCGTTGAATGCCCAAGTCTAAACTCCCGATGAATTTCTCAAATCAATCGTATGCTCTTTCTATTTTTGGGATTTTGAAGGGACTGATATTTTATTCTCACCGATATTCGCTTCTCCCTCTGATAAAATCAAACCACTCACATGCTTATTTGTTTTTGGGACATCAAAGGGGCATAAAAAATACTCACTTTGATATCCCAAAGTCTCTTCAAAATTTTTATTATAAGTTGTCTCTTCGAAAATTCATTGTCATATCAATTTTTTTGATTTCGACAGATGAAGTCCTTTTCTCTCATACTGTCAGATCTAGAGTAATAAATGTTATGTTTTTTGATGCACATCGCTTCATCAAAGGGAATCAAAACTATCTCCTCCTGAAATTTCACTGTGTCTTCGATGATGCTTCATTCAGAGTGTCGAAGGGACATTGGAGCAAGTCCCACCGATATGGCTTGGTCTCTTCGACATAGTTTATATTAGGGTATGATGGTGAATGCGAGCTTTAGAAAATAACCATGGGAGTAAAAATGGGATATTCACAAGGGTGAATTTATTTGACACATTAAATAATAGGGTGTGTAAAGGAATCATAGAAAGACACAAGTTAGGGAAATAACATACATGTATGATAGAATGTGTCCTAGGAAAAGATATAACATAAATTTTGGACCTAGAAAATGAATAGTGCAAGGGTTAGAACTCTTTTACTGGACTTTTGGAACTAGGGTTTGACAAGCATTGAATGTAAGCTAGGTGAAAATTTTCTAGTCCTAACAATGACTCTAGCTAGGGATGAATGGCTATATGGACATTGCAAGAATGCAGAGCATTTCTCTGGGGTGCAGAACAAAAACACAAAACTCTACAAAATAAGGAAAACCAAAATTGGGAAAAACCCTAAACTATTGTGCATGACATTTATCTTCTTTAAGAAAAGAAGTGTTTCAGAAATTGTCTATGCACTAGAAATTCCTGATTCTCACCCACCATGTTTTGCAAGTATTATGAATCTTCACCACATTTTCCAAAATTTAAAGGTTCCAACACTCCTGAATTTCAATGAACATTTTTCTATTGGGAATCATCCCAATTTCTACTAACACATCAAGCTTGAGATCTTTCATTTTAGTCCAAGCTTCATGAATTTTCTACAAACACATCAAACTTGATATCTTTCATTTTAGTCCAATCTTCATGACTTTGTTAGAGTAAAAAGTTTATCACTTAATTATTTTAATTAAGTTACCTTTTATATTTCTCTTAAGATAAACTTAGTTCGCATTTTGTAGGCATTTATTAAATGCTCCCTTTTAGGTTACACTTTAGGGTTTCTTGATCTCCTTCATAAGGATTGATCTCTTTGTATTATTTCATTCAGTTATTGCAATTTCTCTTGAAGCTTGCAGAGCACCTTTGTTTTTTTGTCTCCATCTCTTCCTTTCTGTGACAGGTTATTTGCATGCAGTTGATCTTTGGGTTCTATGAAGTTGTCTTTCTCAATTTCTACATGGTATCAGAGCTCCAGACCTGTTGCTTCTTGTTCGTATTTTGAAGGACTTTTAGAACTTCAAGGGTTCGGGGCTTGTCTCTTTTGATCCAGGGCATACCTGTTAGTGTAACTGAGGGTTAATTTTAGGATTAGATTAGATGGTTAACAAATCAATGAAGACAATAAACCCAAAGCAATTACAAAATACAATGGAAGTAAACAAAAGAACGATTATACTAGAAAACTGCTGAGACCTCCATGATTCACTTTTGTAACACCTTCTAGCTTATTGGTTGACATGTTGCCCTCAGATTCATCATGCGGGCAATCTGAAATAAAAGTCTAAGTCCTACACCAAGCTTTGAAGTATTTGATCAAAGTCTAATGTCTATGCCTAAGTTTCTAACAATGCCTATGCCTAAATATGACAAGACTAAGTGAAATGAGATGACAAATGCAACAATGTTTGTAGAATATTTAAGTGTCTAATGTCTAAAATCTAATGCATCCCCTATAATGAGAGGAAAATGGAATTTTATAGAAAATACCATTTTGAATGGACGTATGAGATTGAATGTTGTAGTATGGACTAGGTTTAGGTCAAAATTAGGGCAATGACAAGAAATGAAGGGTTGAGATTGAATTATGAGATAATTCAATCAAGGGATGAAATTGAATGAGATGTCAAGAGATAAGATTTGATATGGAAGGTAGTTGGCACAAACAACAAAGAGGTGATGGGAGAAATTAAATAATACAAAAATTATTTAATTTAGGTATGAATAGTCGTAAAGATATTATTTAATTACAGAGGAATGTGAAAAAAAATGAATCATTTTTAGTTAAATAATGATTTAATTCAAAATTCAAGAGAGTGGACAGAATTAAATAAATAAAATTTATTTAATTTATGAAGAAAGAATAATGAATAATTGAAATAATTATTTAATTATGGAAAGTGGACAAAACTAAATAAAATTTATTTAATTTTAGAAGAAGGGGACTTAGTGAAACGACTAGATAAATAAATAAGAATTTTAATTAATTAATCAAACAAAATAAAGATAGGAATGAATTAATTAAATATTAATTTAAAATTATTTATTAATAGAAGACTATATATTTGTGTTATTATTAAGTATTATTAAAGAACAAAAGAAATGTGAAATTTAGAGTGCAAACTGGGTTGATTTTTTGTGTCTACATTTTCCCCTCTTGTCATAATGTAACTTGTCGTGTTGGCATTGTCTGGTAAGTCGCCTTGGTGAAGGTATAGAGTATCAATGCCCCCTCAGAATTTTTTTCAAATTTTGGGTCGGCGGCAAAAAAATTTGGAAAGGGTCTTGATAAGTCAATTCGATGACAAGAAAAAAAATGGCGTAGCTGGTTTAGGATTTAGACATGTTTAAAGGCAGTGAACGGGGTGGTCAAACTTGGTCAAATGAGCCTCTAGTAATAACCCAGTTGACAAATGCCATATTGACTTTATAAATAGGTTGACAAAGGGTTAAAAAACAATTCATTCTTACTATTTACCTTGCGAATTTTGAGAGCTCAGAGCAAAAAGGATAGTGGCGAGGATGGTGATTCCAATGACAGAGCATCGTAGTGAGATCGTGTAGACTTTCAGATGGCCAGAGGGCTTAGAGCCAGCGGTATGTACCCCTATCCAAATTTGTAATTTTTTTGTTTTGCGTGCCAAAACTAGGTTTCTAGGGGGAACAACTAATGCGCCGCGACACATATGCATTCGCGTAAGCCGCATTCACCTTTGCGTTTGACTCATTTGATGCGTTGCGACACAAGCGTCATGGTAAAATAGGGTAGGCTGAGGCTTTCCAATGCATTTGACAAAATTTGCGATGCATTCACCTAGCTGAGTCGCATTTGATCGCTAGAACACCACATTCATTTCTTTGCGACACAATTGACCGTTTAAGCGACGCATTAGCACTTTTGCGATGCAAATGCCAATTCTCATGACACAAATGCTCTAATGTGATGCATTTGATCAATCAAATGATGCAATTGTCATGTTACGACGCATTTGAATCTTTAAACAACACATTTGATGTTTTGCGACGCATTTTGCAGTCAACGTGATGCATTTGACTTTGACTTTGGCTAGGGCTGATTCTAATATTTACAAAACCCTAAATGTGTTTGATAATACTAACAGTGGTGCAAAGGGTACTGATGCATTGCTTGGCTTCATGCAGAGACAGCTTGCCCTGATTTACACTTGAGAGAGCAGACTGACGACTTTTAGGTTTGTTGATCAGCTAAGCCCACGAGAGCGGCAACGTTTGATGCAGCTAGGTTTGTTCTACGTCACCTATATGCTCACCATTTGAGTGAATAGGGGACTATTGACTGCGTTGTGCGAGCGTTGGAATTCTGAGACCTGTTGTTCCTTTCACCTACCGATGGGAGAGGCTACTATTACACTCAAGGATGTCTACTGCATTTTACGGGTGTCAATCCAAGGACAACGGATCATCTATGACCCTCGCCATGGTGAGCAGACCTTCAGGGCATATTATCATGATGAGGGAGCTGGACTCGGCATCCAGGGCTATGAGATCCGATGGGAGTTCAGGTAGAGCACTATGGTCATTTTGATGCTTTCCTGGCGACCTTGATTGGTGGCATTTTGATTCCTGACTGTCACGAACACAGATTCCCTATTGGCTGGGGAGACATCTTGGTAGGGATGAGACGAGATAGGACATTGTATGCTTGGGGTCCTTGTTTACTGGGGACACTCTACCATCAGCTGCACGAGGTTATGTATTAGAGGGCAGAGAGTATCTCTTGCGGGACTATCCTGATGATGATCTGAGCATGGGAGCACATTGCCATATTTTTCCCATCGATAGAGAGACCACAGTTGGTAGAGGGAATGCCTTATGCATACTACTATGCCGGTGCATTATAGCAGACGCGGATGGGTGAGACCAGTTGGTGGCGTCATATGATTGATACCATGGTGACATTTATCTGGAGGCCGTACAGAGATTGTGAGCAGTGGGACGATGAGGTGGACCATCTTAGCCTGTGTAGATAGTATCGGTATTTGATTGGGAGGACAGTGCAGAGCTCACTAATTATAGAGATGTATCTACCACAATGTGTTCTCAGACAGTTTGGAGAGCAGTAGGGTGTACTTGCGGGGATAATAGAGTATGCGCACTCTTCCAGAGAGTACGCTTGGGGGCTAGCCATTCCAGTAGCGTTTGCAAAGTAGCAAATCAATGGGCTAGGAGCCTAGCTGTGGGGATGGAGGGTTGGAGTTGTAGATTCTGGGACCACTGTAGATTATGACCTATGGTGGTAGGCACATAGGTTAGTGCCATTGACCGATCTTGATGGGCCTGCACTTGTGGACCGATGGTCAATTATACCTCGTATGCTGAGAGCCAGGCAAGGAGGCAGGGACGGTGATAGGGGTAGAGGCCAGTGGAGACATGGAGGTAGGGACAGAGGTAGGGGGAGAGATGGAGGCCGGGACAGAGGAAGGGATGGGGGTAGAGACAGAGGCCAAGGGGGAGATGATGGGGATGATGGGGGAGATGGATGCTAGAGGAGAAGAGATGGTCAGAGACAGGGCCGGAGGGTGCACCCACATGTGGCTAGAGTGCCACTAGATGCTATCCCAGAGGCTACTGAGGAGGGGGAGAGAGAGGAGGCAAAGTAGCCATGACAGGAGGGGGATGTGGAGGCAGATGTGGCAGAGGAGGAGAGACATGAGGAGGATGTGGCGAAGGAGCAGCCGAGGTAGGAGGAGGATGTGGAGGTGGCAGAGGCCGGCCAGGAGGAGGATGCGCTTCGAGATGAGGG
>VDFB02290053.1:0-12803 GCA_007258455.2 Sequoia sempervirens
TTGAGGGGGGAGACAACCCCCAAAAGCATGCAGCCACCGAGTCCCCACATAAAGAAACATTGTTCATTCAAGACTCTCATGAGGAGGAGGAAAACATGAGGACAAAGTAGGAAGCTCTAGGGGACAAGGAAACTGAAATTGGAAAAGAAGGTCATGAATAACCAAAGGGGGAATCTCAGATGCCCGATGCCCGATGCCCGAGTGGCTAGATAAAAAATTAGAAAAGAAGACCCCTACCTTTAGAGATCTAAGGGAAAGGCTGGAGGCCATCTTGGCTCGAGCCCAGATAAGCAAAAAGAAAGAAAAGAGCCTAAAGTTAGATCCAAACTAATCATGGATGCTTTTGGGTCAAGGATTGTGCAAATCGCCACACCCATTGTGGGTGAAGAAGGGATAAGTTATGAAGTCTTCACCATTAACTTGGGGACACCCACCATAAAGTAGAAAATAGATCATCTCTAGGAGTTTATTGCCATAGTTGTGGACCAGATGCACAAAGATAAGATTTCAAAGGAGGAGCTCAAAGTGAAGGTGGTTGATTTGAAATCCTATATTCAGTAATGTTTTTCCATGGAAGAGATTCCCACCACATCCTCAGCTCCACCACAACTGCTATCCAAGGAGAAAATTGAAAAATTTGAGAGAAGAAAGAACTAGACTAAGACAACAAAAGATTTGTTCTGATAGGTCCTATGTGCTGGAAACATGGGTATTAATTGTGTTGTCAAGACAACAAATAAGTTCCTAGAAGTAAAAAAACACCTAAAGGGCTTGAGGAATTTATGCACTGACTTCCTAGGGATATACAAATCCACTTATCGTAAAATTGAGGCCATTTTCAAGCTACCTCAGAAAACATGCAAAGAGGAACTTGCACTAGACAGAGGACGATCACTGGCTAGTGGATATGTGGAAGATGAACTTTGACCACAAAAAAAGAGATACTAGAACAAGTGCTCCACAAAGTAGAACCTAACATTGATTGGGAAAAGGATGTTAGGGCAGATTGTGTCTAGTATTTGAATTTAATGATATGTTATGGCATGCCCGTCATCGAGATTGATCTATAAAAGATCAAGCCTTATTTCCATAAGATGGAAGATGGGATGTCAGGCGAGCTTACCATAGATTTAATGAGTCTTGATTCTTGGGATTTTTCCCAATCTGAACAAGTTAGAGAAAACACGACTATGTATGATGGAGATTGGGACACACTTACATGCCAATCCAAACAATGGAACTACTAGGTGCTCCAATCTAATATAATGGAAATTGATAAGCTTTAGGCATTAATCAATAAGTTTATGGAATATTCCACTTTGAAGAAGCAAGAAGGAAACCCAATCATTGATGAAAAGCTCCTCACTGAATAGTTGTAGCAAAGGAAATCAACAAAAGACAAAAGTGCTATAGTGTTGTCATATAAGGACAAAATAGGGAAAAAGATAAATATAATTTTAAATTGTAATATATTTGGAGGTAGGTGAAACCCTAATTTGTAGTGAATCTTGGCCACACAATGAAAATCTATCTTGGCCATTCATTTTTATTTTTGAACACTATAAATAAGGGGTCTCCTCTCATTTTCAAGAGAGATTTTGGTTGTTGTAAAGGAATGTTCCATAAATTTTAATAAAATTTCATTGACTCATGGTGGACTCTTGAGTTTCTATTGCATGTTACATGGTTCATCTCCCATAGTTAGTTGATTTAGATAGATTTAATTTTTCGTTCTTCATGGTTTTAGGTTACTTTGATAGATTAGTTGATATTGTTCAATGGTTGTGTAGATTTCTATTGTGTTGATGCCTTTCTTGTCCATAATTTTTGCTATTTACTAATGGTAGATAGTTGTGTAAAGTTAGTCTAGGCATAAACTAAAAGTTGCTCCAAACTTTTATCTTTTGTTCATGCATGTTTATGGTGAATGAATGATTGAATATTTGTAGTGCTTAGAAGTTTGCACAAGTTTCATGATACCGTGGGCTAATCTGGTTAAGTGAAACTATGCTTTGGGAAGGCTATCCATAGTAGAACCCTCCATGATAACTGTTCATTTCTAGTTTTAGATCTAGGAACCTCTTCTCTTCCCTACCCCATTTTTTTTTTAAGAAGTAGCCTATGATAAGCTTCATTACACATTGTAAAGCCAAATCTCAAGATAAAATAGAAGTTTAATATTGTTGTTTGAACCTGCAACAAATTTCACACTAACTTCCTATCTCAAGAACTCCATTTTAAGATTCACCTCATATCCAACCAAACTCCATAAGCTTGGCTTGTGATTCTAGAAAATCACATGAATTAAATGAGGTATTCCAAGCACTATCAAGACCTGACATTAAAGACCTTGAGATAGTGTTCTGCAATTTGATTGTGGAAGATTGTCTTTCAAGAGAGGTGATGCACCTATGCATTACCTATGTTGAGAAGTGCATAAAATACCCATCAACATAACTAGCGCTAGAAGGAGGGTGACTCATCTAAGCTAAGCTATAGTGAGGTAATTCACTCTCCCCTAAGAGGTCATGAATAATCTTAAGGTCAACACCAAACAAAGGGGAATTCCAAGAATTGTATCCTCCCACAAGGGAAAGAAGAACTAAAAGAGAGGACACAACCTCTTCCTCCTCCTCTGCTCTACCCACCTCACCTTTTCCTTCGCATCCCTTCTCTTTCCATTCACCTCAAATTCAATTAACTTCCTTCACCTTTTCCCATTCCACTCAGCCATTCCACATAGAATTTCCACCACTTACTTCCCACAGCCAGGGTGCTACCCCTTCCCCTACCCTCCAACTCCAAGGAATAGTCCCAACTGCCACTGCCCCTGTGTAGCCCCAAATCACTATTCAATAACAAGTACCACCTTCACCTCCCCTCATGGATTGGCTTGGGAAAAAACCTTCTCTATTTCACTTCAATTCCTACCACGACATGCCTAAAATTCTGGAAAGATTTTTTTGAAGTTCAATCCTTGGGATCTGTAGAGGACAACTAAGGAGCACATTAAAATCTTCCAAAAAACACTGAAAGACATGCAAATTGATTAGGAAGATGTGGCATGCAGGATATTCCCTTATTCATTAGGGGAAGAGTGCTTCTATTGGTATATTAAATTACTAGTAGGATCCATTAAATCTTGGGATTTGATGATGAATGCTTTCCTACAAAAATATAAGATCTCGATCAGCCCTTCGAAGCTATACTGACAATTCATGACAGTTCGTAGGGAAATCAACGAACTAATCAACTCTTTCAATGATCGATTCCACCAGGCCTACACAAGGTTGCAAGCCCTATACAGACTTAATGATGTTTTTTCCTTTCCATTCTATTACTCAACATTGAACAACCTCATAGCTGCATTGGTAAAGAGAATTGGACCACCTCTAACTAGACTAGTGGATGCCTATGCTGAGGTAGTTATTGCTAGTACAAACTTGGGATAAAATATTTCTGGTCTACTACCCTCCTTGGGTCCAGTGGCTCATCTAATGCAAGTTCAAGAGCTCAATCAAGTGTTCACTCAACAAACACCTCTTATGAACTAGGTGCCTTAGTTGTCCATAGTCTCACATCCAAGATAACCAATGAACTAAGCACCTCTCATGCCTCCATATGTGCAGTCACCACAACATACCTACTCCCAAGCCCCCCAACAAATGTAGGATTACTCTTAGTAGCCTCAAATACCATTATACCTATAGGGACCATAATTTTCCCCAACACAAGAGAATCAGTCGGTTGTCCTACCCATTTTCATTAAAAATCAAGTGTCACAACCAAGTAACACATAGAAGGATCGATTGGATGAACTGACAGAGATAATTAAGAAGATGTCCATGGAAATGACACACCTAAGAAATCAGAATAATTAGTTGTAGGCTTCCCAATGAAGCATTCAAACTAATCTTAATAGAGATAATAGGGACAACTGGGAGGTAAGTACCTCTTCTAGACAAAATTATGATAGAGGACATAACTCAAATCAACTTTTTGAAGGGAGGCCTTTTGCATAGACAAAACCAATGTGGAACACAAGGTCAAAAAATGGAGGTGTTCCTACTCCTCTTGATCAGTGTGCTAGCACCAAAAAGATAACCAATGGAGTGTACCTCATTGAGGCATCTTTTTTTGAATGTTGCCAGATTGATAAAACAGGCAAACATTTTGAGTTGGACTACCCTGAGTTCCAAACAACCACTGAGATCTTTCAAGTCGAGGTCTAGAACATTGTTGACAACACAAATTGTAGAGACATAGTTCCATCTAAACCCTACAACAACTTCGTGCTTGTGGTCAACCAAGCACCATTTCCAAGAAGCAAAAACAATGAGCCTCAGGGTACAATGACCTCTTTGAAGGTCGAAGAAGTCAAAGAGGTAGGTAACAGTGAAGATTTATCTCATTCTTTTTATTTAGTAGATATTGGTCCAATAGATGAAGAAGAACCCCATGAAGATGAAGCACACATGTTTCACTAGAGGGCTACTCCATACTACTTAAGGAATAGACAAGTAGGGGGGCTATTTACTACATCTACTCTACCTAACGATTTCAGTACCCCACCTGACCCCAATTGTAGAAACAAACCTAGCTATCCCCATGTTTCCAAGAAATACTTGAACAACAACCAACAACACAATCAAATGCCAAACCAATAGGCTAGTTCATCCATAGGTAGATCCTTCGACTCTAAGATTGAATAAATGGGGGAATATGTTGCTTAAGAGTTCAAGAAAGTTAAAATTAGCTTGTCCACCATTGAATTGCTCAAGGTTCCTATAGTCAGACATGATTTCTTTAGAGTGATTAATGGAACCCCTTCTTCAAAGGAAAAACAAGAAATATCTACTAAAAGAGTCACCTTTGAGGAGCCTCAATAGGAGCCCATTATCCAAAAGATTATAGGGAATAAGAAGGATGGCTCCACTAACTAGTAAGCTAGAAAAAATCCATCTAAAGAGCATACTTCAACACAAACCAAATAGAAGCCAAACAAAAATGATAAAGCTCAAGTGGCTCAAGCCAAAATGCCTATTGGATTATTCCAAGGGAAATTGGAGATTCCACCCTTCCTCACCAGAATCATGATATTTGGAAATAATTTACATAATTTCCTGATAGACTCTAGAGCATCTAAATTTAATCACTCCCATATGATTAAATTTACTCCATTTTTGTCTATCATATTAAATATTAATTTATTAAATTAATATTACACCTTTTATCTCATATCTGTAAAGTATTTGATCTAATAATTAAATGCTTTATCCTTCACCTTCTTCCTCTCTAAATTAAATAAATACACTAATTTATTTAATTTAGTCATTTTTACCCTTTTGATTTAAAATCAATTTAAAATTCTTCATTTTGTCTCTCCTTGTCACATCCTCCATGATCTTGCTCTAATCTGAATTAATTTAATTAATTCATGATTATGATGTGCATCCTCTTAATCAAAGATTAATGTCACATCCTCCTACATTTGCCACTTGCCTCTAATCTTCCATTAATTAGTCTAATCCAATATTTGCACAACCTTAACCAAGGTCATTAGCCATATTTAGCACCACTTTTTAGCCAACCTTTGCATTTACCTCCTTTTAGCATTGACCCTTTTTCCCTTGTGAATTTTTAATTCATATTTATTTATCCTAGATCCTAAGGCTTCTAGAACCTTGGACTTGTCACATCTTCCACATGTGACAAAGTCCCACCTTTTTGGAGCTCACCTTTTATCCTTTAGATTCTCCTAAGAATGTGAATTTTTAATTCACATTTATATTTTCAACCACCTCTCTTTTTCCCATGTAAATTTTTGAGGAATTTCAAAATTTCTCAAATGTCCCTTTCACTCTCACTTGGGGACAAGGAATCCCTTTTTGAGGAAATCTTCTCACTCCCCAAGGTGCTTGGAAGGTACTTGTCCTTCCTCCACCTCATGTACCTTTTTGACACC
This sequence comes from Sequoia sempervirens, assembly GCA_007258455.2. Classification (NCBI taxonomy): domain Eukaryota; kingdom Viridiplantae; phylum Streptophyta; class Pinopsida; order Cupressales; family Cupressaceae; genus Sequoia; species Sequoia sempervirens. The sequence continues at coordinate 5,966 of VDFB02290053.1, forward strand.
TCACTTACACCTCATCTTCTCTTAGCCACTTCACCATCCACATGTCAAGATGTGAGGGCTGTTGGGTTCTCAACCCACCATAGCCCTTCATCTTGACCTTGTTGGATGCATCTCAACCGTTGAATTCTCTAGAGAATTAAAATTCTTCTATAAATACCCCCTCTTTAAGGGAATTTTCAACACTTTTTGATTTGAGTAACCTTATGCTACCAATTTGCATTCTTAAGCACTTCCTATCATTAAGCCATCCAATTTGATCATTTTGCATATTCAATCTTGCATTTAGCCACTCAAGAAGCCATCTAAGGAGCACACAAAGTCATCCAAATCAAGGGCCAACCAAGGAGTCTTCAACAACAAGGAAGGTGTAATCATTTGCATCTCATTTTATCTATTTCCTCATTTTATCACTCTTTAGGCTAATTCAAGTGTTCTTGGTATTTAATCATTTGCATCTTTTAGTTGTTTTACATTAGAGTAGGTAAAATTCTAAGGTACACATTTCGCATGTCCATGGGACCCACAAACTGGTTCTTGCATTTAACCTTCGCTTTTGCTAAGAATTTAGAAAAGGTCACGTAGTTGCGGAACCGCCTCTCGCTTTATCAGAAAGGTGAAGCGTCAGCTTTTACCATTAATGAAAGGTAGAAGGGTCTTCATCCCATCGCATAAAGGCGTATGCTCGTTTACCATTGCCGTAGCGGTGGAAGCGCCTCTACTTTAATCGCGTAAAGGGCGAAGCACCCTTGTCCGCTGTCAGAGCTACGGAAGCCCTATATCTGACAATTTCATTTTCTTCTAACAGTTTGTTGCAGTTAGGTGTATACTTAGAAGTTTGTTTCTAACACTTTCTTACAGTGGGGCGTACAACTTTCCTTTTAAAAAATCTGATAAAGTTTTCTGTAGAGGGGTGGATACGCCCTTTCATTTTGAAAGGTTCTTTTCTTCTAACCTTTTGTTGTAGAAGGCTAAGCACCGATTCATCAGAGAAAGCGAAGCTTTTCCCATTTGTTGCAAAAGGAAGTACCCCCGCTTCTTTTGCTACGAAAGGCAGAAGCCTGCTTTTGTCAGAGAAATACGGAAGCACCCCATTTTGCTGTAGAAAGGCGTAAGCCTCTATTTACCGCAGAAAGGTAGCACTCTGCTTTGCTATAGAAAGGTGGAAGTTTCCAAAACAACACAAATAGCTGTAAAACAAATTATTTTAGTATCAAGCTTTTTGTTCTCGCTTTTAGTTATTTTTGAGTAGTAACCCTCTAACTTTATTTTGGCAAGGATATTGGTATTTTTTGCTAACGTTTTGCAACATATTATGGCACAATTGGCCAAAAATGAAGAATAAGACAGCTAACATTTGTTTGCAAGGCCATCTATTTGATCAGATTTTTGAAGATTATCCTTGTTTTGGAACATAGTCTAATCAGGAGGAGTAAACTTCATTGTTTGTTGTGATTGTTTATTCTTGTGTTACCCAAGGGGGCATTAATTTGTTTTCACTTTCCCCTTGCACTTCATGTGAGCCTGGGGAGTAGTTGGAAACGGTTAGTGTCTTCTTTTTAGTGGGACTTGCTTGGGGATTTCATCACCCCAAGGGACGATTCCAACCACACGCATCGGCTGTGGTATATAAAGGGGAGAATGAGTTGTACCTCAATCCAAATGCCACATCATACTGGTGGAGCTGCCTAAGCTAGGTGATACCTAGATAGATGTGGAAGAGTTGGTCCGAGCCTTTCAAGATCTCAACAATTCCCGACCACGCCATGACGAGCCGGTGTTCACGGGTTGTGCCTCACGACCGAGAGTATATCGAGGACTCCCCTGAAGCCTTGTGCATCCTGGGGATTAATACCTTGCCTGGCCATACCCTTAACATTAATCATAGGATTGTGCTTGCTTGAAGTGTTTTCTTGTGAAAAAAACTCGTGAAATCTTTGATACTTTGGCCTTACTTTATCATTTTGAGTCCTTTCCATAGCCATTACCATCAAAACCAAGCTTTTTTTTACTACAGAAAGGTAGAAGCGCCCTTTGTTTTACTGCAGAAAGGCGGAAGTGCCCCTGTTTTTGCTGTGGAAAGGTGGAAGTGCCCTTTGTTTTGCTGCAGAATGGCGGAAGCGCCCCTGTTTTGCTGCACAAAGATGGAAGCGCCCCCTGTTTTGCTACAAAAAGGTGGAAGCACCCCTTTTTTTGCTACAGAAAGGCAGAAGTGCCCCTGATTTACTGCAAAAAGCTGTCAACGCCCCTGATTTTTGCTGCAGAGGGGTGGATTTTCCCTCTTGAACACCCGAAATTGCCCCATTTGGATTTGTTTAGCCTTTAAACCATCATTTAATCATTCCCAACCATTATCTCATCATCCTGAGCCTCTGTTTCGTCACTCTAAGCCTCCCAAAACCTCCATCGGATCAGTTTAAATATCCATCTTATCATTCCAAAGCTTTGTTTAACCATTCTAAATCCCCACTCATTCTTCGCAATTATCTTCAATCCACCCATTTATTCTAATTTCCTCATATTCCATTCAAAAGTCCCTACCATCACCTAGCGAACATCATAATTTTACCGTTTACATCACCACACCACTCATAACCAAACCGCCTTAAACTTGTATTACAAAGTGGTTACCCAAATTGACCATAACACTTGAATTTGATTATTAGTCTATAACTTCGACCCCAATCAATTCACTTCCATCTTGGGGTGAATTCAATGTCGTAAGTTATCATCCTTGGCCCAATCAATCCATTCTTATCTTAAGGTGGATTCGGTGCCATAATCATCCTCTTAATCAATCAAAGCTCTAGGTCACTAAGGGTAACTTCCTTTGATTAAACTCAAGGTCTCTCTCACAATATTTCATCATCCAATCATCCAAATCTATCAAAACTAATCATTTGATCAAATTGTCCAATCAATCAAATCACATCCGACCAACCAAGGCAATCTTATCCCTCTTAATAATCTAATCCAAATCCAATCTAGCCAATCAAAATCCGATCCAATCCAATATATCCCAACAAAATCTGATCAAAATCCAAATCCTACCAAAATCACACCTCATCCAATCACAATCAAATCATTCGTCAAAAGAATTTCTATAATCTACTCATAGCACATTTGCATGCATGTTCAGACCTGATCACAGGCAAAGAAAATGGCCAACCATCAAGCCCAGAATTCCCAATCAAACAATCCTCAAGATCCCAACAACACAATGAACGTCTCATCAGATCCTAACAAGGGTATCAACATCCCTCACGATCCTCATAATGGTACTTCATCGCACTCTAACACCGAGAATCAGAATAACTCACTAGATGGTGAAGAGAGTATGGTTAATCAACCTGAACTCACACTTGAGGAACATTTTAGTAATCCCACCAATGTGCAAATGACTAACTGTCTACTTGAAAAACATGGGGGAGAAATCTTGGCCCACCTAATTGAGAAGGGGGTCAAACCCCACTCGGGTGTTGACTTGTCCAAATATAGGGGTGCCCCATCTAATGTACTCCAAGGCTCACAAAATGTGCCAGAAGGTTCATACTTCCCTAATGTTCCTCCAGTTGAGGGTTGGCATCAACCTGAATTTGGCAATGCCATTCTCTATCAGGTTAACTATCCCTCACATGCTTCGACCTCAATTATGGGAGGTCCTCAAGTGCCTGATCCCAATAATCCTTTTTCCTATGGTATTCCACAAAATGTTCCACAACCTCCGCCATTAACGTTAACAACACCCCCTCCTCCGAATCAACCTACAGTCAACATTGGGGGCACCTCCTTTAACACATCGCTTCCACCTCCTGGGACCACAAATCTACCATCTCAATAGCTTCCCCAATCCAACATTCCACCTCAATTACCTCCACAAGGCATGCCCCAGCTGAATGTTTTGGGTGCTACCCAACAACCCCCTTTACAAAACACTTCTACGCTACCTCTGCCATCTCATCAACAACAACCTATACATAATACTTTGGCCTCTTCACAACAACCACCCTACCAATCACAAGGAAATCAATCTCGACCTATTGCTCAGCCCATATCCCCCTTTCTCACATCCCTTTTATGTCCGTAGGCTCAACCACAACACAATATCCCATCTCAGCCCATACAACCTTTGATGTCACAACAACCTCCCCAACACTACTACTATCACAATCAGCAGCAATTTCACCAACAACCGCTTTATGCGACCTCCCAACAATCACAACAATACCTTCAACACCAACAAACCAACATGCAACGTCCCATCCAAGTTCCTCAACAACCTACCCCACAGTTTTATCAAACAAATCCGTATTATATCCCACAACAACAGCCCCCGTACCAACAAAATCCCTCATCTTACCAACAAGGCATATCATCATCCAACCATCCAAATCCATATTTCAACAGTCTGACGCCTTCTTAGTAGGATCCTTTATCATCCTATCATCAATATCCCCCCAACTCGCCACCGGCCAACTTAGATCTGTTGGAAATCAAAGCCGCCCTGAAGGACCTTCAAGTCAGGGCTACCAAACAATCGTTCAAACTTGAAGACATATTCCCATATCCATTTGATCCCTCCATCTCATTAATCCCATTTCCTAAACATTTCGAGATACCAAAGTTTGACAAATACAAGGGAAACAAAGACCCTAAGGCTCATCTGCAGGAGTTTTACTCCCAGTGTCAAGAGGTTATGTACAATGACAACTATCTCTTGCACCTATTTCCATGAAGCCTAGCAAGCCATGTCGTAGATTGGTTCATGACTATCGAAAAATGGTCCATAAAAACTTTTGTAGACCTATCAGAAAAATTTGTATCCTACTTCTCTTTCAATTTGGAGAAGGATACGAACACCTTAGATTTCCTCAAAGAAAAACAACGTGAGGGGGAAACCTTTACTAGCTACCTAGAATGGTGGTGTGCATTAGCAATCCGAATGAAGACCCCTCTAAAAGAAAAAGACATGGTCACTCTTTTCATGGAAAACTCTCATCCTGACATGGCCCATAATTTTAGGTTACATTGTGTCACCACCTTTGCAGAGATAGTAGAAAAGGGACCCATCCTTGAACGTGCCCTTATTGCCAAAGGACACATCAAAATACACGTCATGATAAAGAGAGGTCATTTCTCGATAAACCACGATTCTGGAACAAGAACAAGAATGCAGTGAATGATGGCATGGCAGAAACTAAACACGTCCAAGTGGCTAATACATCCCAAAAACAACAACCTTCTATACCCAACGCCATATCTGTACCACAAGGGACACCTCGTCCTCCTCAACAGTCAAACCAGAACAATCAAGGGAACACCAAATGTCAATACGCCCAATTGGGAGAGCCTTTGAGTGTTGTTTTTAATAAGTTGCTACAAATCAATTACCCCATCACGTATCCTGTCACCAAACCATTTGACGAGTCCAAACCCAAGCCTGCATGGTTTAAAGAAAATGAGTATTGTGAGTTCCATAAAGTCAAGGGACACTCTTTGAATAAGTGTCAGGGTCTAAAAAACTACGTTCAAGATCTCATTGATAGAGGTAATATCAAGGTTGACCCCAGTCAAGCTTCGTCATCCAATGCTCAATTATAGATATATCAAAATGCCTTTCTGAACCATAATCAAGGCCCAAGCACATCTAACAGCAATCCCCAAGGAAACAACACAAATAATGTGAGTTACAAGAATGTTCCCTTCAATTACGAGGGTGTTATTCATTACATTGAGTAGGTGGAACCTCGGGTATCCATGATGCATGTTAAAGCCAAAGACCCTCAATGTGTTGTTACTACATGACGAGCTCACATCATTGTCCTTGCAGCCTCTGCACCCGCCCACTCAACTCCTATAAGCTCTTAGTACAACACCTTGATCACTTAAGAAAGACCCTTGCTCATATATCCATCCTGGATTTGTTTAAGTCTTCCCCGGTACATCAAGAAATCCTCAATAGAGCCCTGCAGGAAACCCATGTGCCAAATGACATCAACCCCACACAAATCCAAGCTTTGGTGGGACACTTGGCTTTGTCTCATCACCTGCACTTCAGCCAAAATGATATGTCAAACATCGATGTCAATCACAATCGCCCCTTACATATCGAAGTCGTGGTTGCCCGTCACAAAATAAAAAGGGTCTTGGTAGATAATGGCTCTTCCCTTAATTTGTGTACTTTGAAATTCATAAAATAGGTGGGGTATACTCAAGCAGACTTAAGTAACCAGATCATCACAATCAAATCCTACGATAATGCATAAAGAAATTCAGAGTGAATTATTAGTCTTCCTATCCAAGTAGGACTTGTGCTTCAGTATACTACCTGTCATGTCCTTGATCTGGACTTACCATATAATCTCCTCCTGGGCCGCTCGTGGCTCCATGCTATGCAAGCCATCCCCTCCACATTCCATCAGTGCCTAAAGTTCCTTGTCAATGGACAAGAAGTCACCATCTATGCTGACCCCCAACCATTTGAATATTATCGTGCTTTAGAAGTGTCATTTCCCCATTTACATTATTGTCCTGGGGTTGAAATGGGGGCATCCCACTCATCATCCGCTAATCTACCATCCACCGTGATAACCACTTCATCGTCCACCATAGATCCTATGGTCACCAAAGTCCAGATCATTGACAAAGGGTGTGGTGAATACAAAATGCATACAGCTAACAATGTAGCAACCATGCCACTGCCACCACACGAGTATGGTCAACCTTCGCATGCTACACAAAAGGAAGACAAGACTATCACCTTCAGTGGTAAAGACATCCTTATCACCACTTTCAGATCCCCAAGAGTCAAGATAGATGCACCAGAAGAGGACATAAGCCA
>VDFB02290053.1:12903-118847 GCA_007258455.2 Sequoia sempervirens
CTTCACCTTCTAAAGAAACTTCTGTAGCATTAAACAAATCATTAGTATCACAAGAAACATCACAACATTGAGGCTTAGATCTCATATTCTCATTCTCCTTTTGGCATGCTAGAAGTGACTGCTCCAACTGATCAACATGTTTCTTCAAACTGAATATTTCCTTCTTCTGCAAACTTTTCTCCTCATTCAACTCTCTCAGACTTTCCTCCAGATCTCTGTTCCTCTTGTCAAACTTCTTAAACAACTTGAATCCTTCTGCAAATTCCTTTTCAAGGTCCTCAAACATATCCAACTCTACTTCTAGTTCTTCATTTCTCCTTTTGACATCTTTCAGTTCTTCTTCAAGAGCATCATACTTGTCTCCTAGTTCTTTTACTATCTCCATCAATTTTGCATTACACTTCTTAATTTCACACAATTCTTCCTCCAAAGTATCCCTCTCATAGATTAGGGTTTCATTTTCCTTCTTCATCCTCTTCCCACTCTTTCCCATTGAAAATAAATCAGATAAACAATCGATTCGAATGCTCACCGGATCTTGCTTGCCTCGATCTCTCTTCTAGGGTTTTACATTTCTTTCAACACTGTCTTCCTTACCAACAAATCCACAATCAACAAACATACTCACAACCCGCTCTAATACCATTTGTTGAAGTCAAGGTAGGAGGATCCAATTAAGGAATATCCAGCCTTGCATCCTAAATCACCAACTCCATGATCACACATATATGCAACAAAATTTAACAACTAATCTACAGAAATATAAAAGGCACTCAAGAACACTAGACACAAGATATATCCTGGGAAAACCCTAATAGGGAAAAACCCAGCCTTCAAAGCTCATCCACATCATATTATAATCTCAAAACACATTACATATGCCTCTTAGGCTTATAGATTCTAGGCCGCAGCCCAGTGATAACAAATAATTCATACAACAACAATTTTCCATCGACTTCTTTTCCTGCTCCACACTCTCTCTGCTCTGAGATTCTTCTGGATCAGAATACTTCATCACTGTGCTTCATACTTCAAATTATCGAGCACCTTGTCGATCTACCTCCCTCTATTCTGTCATAACAAATCCTCTCTCTTCTATTTATATCATCCACAAATCATTTAATCTTTAACATGTCGGCCCAATTACAACGACTAGTAATTATAATGTGCCAACTCAAATAGGTCGGCCCCAAACAATAACAAATTACAATGTGAATCAACCAAGGTCAGCCACAACAAATCCATGACCCAAAACAACATCCTCAATCACAAAAAACACGTTCTAGATTATCCCTCGAAGATCCACAACACACCACAATGCTCTGTCGGCCAAGAACATGGAAGACATAAACTCTCAAAAGAAAATCACCAATCGTGGGCTCACAGATCAATGTGGACCAACAACACATGCTCTGAAAACATCCACAACCCACACGAATCACCACAGAAACACCTGCAACAACTCCACACACTAGAATTGCATCATCTTCCCTCAAGAACACCAACTGAAATAACTGAACAACTGTCAGCACACAAATCTTCACAACTCGATCGATCCTTCATGTGGATCCCTGAAACTTAACATGGTTAAACTAGGCATGCTCAACAACAAACCCCTTAATCCACAACCTTTGATCATCCACATACTGAGCTAGCCATGTCGATTGCTAAATTGAACTTCACTGTCAACTGCCTCAAATTTTGAATGCTTTTGGATGCCCCTCTATCATATTGATGGATATGACTTAGGATGGTTCAAATTTATAGATTTTTTGGTTGAGGAATGAACGATTCAAATTTCCTTGAGAGATTAAGGGCATAAATTCAATTTGTTCCCTCAAGCAAGAGGAAAGAGACAACTGTCCATATGGTTGGGGAGAGGTTGAGAGGTTATGACAAATGGAGAGGAGGTGTGAACATGTGGAAAGGAGGTTAGGACAAGTGGAAGGGACACTTGTCATGTCCTTTGATTTTTTCATAATTATTTTTAAAAATAAAAATCAATTATTCATGTGCACTAAAAATTGAAAATTAAATAAATGGAAACATTTATTTAATTCTAGGTGGGAAGGGGATTTATTTAGACATATTAATTTGTCTAAAGCCGATGGTGATTTTAGAGGAAATATTAATTAAATAATATATTATTTAATTAACAATAGGGATGGGGAGATATTAATTAAATAATAAAATATTATCTAATTAATTGGCGTGATGAAAATGAAGAAATCAAATGGAAAATTAGAAGAAATAGGAAAATTGACTAAGTGTCAATTTTAGGTGTCTACAAGAATTATGTTTGTGTAAGAGTTGATAGTTGAAGGATAATTTAGACTCAAAAAAATCAAAACCAGTCCAAATTATACATATTAAAAATAATATATATTTTTTAAAAATGCAAATGTACAATTTCTAACCTTACAAATATAAAAATAAGTAATTTATTCAATCCAATATCTTTTTCGAATTATCAAAGTAGTTTTTATTTTGAATATATATATATATATATATATATATATAATTTTGAAATGGATAAATACGAAAGAAAATTGTATTTAAACTAGAAAGATATAAATTTCAACTTAAAAAAAAGATGATACATATATAGCATAAACTAAACATATTTAAGTGTAATTGATCTCATCTATTAAAAGTTGGAGAGAGATATGGCCCACATTTAAACTAAAAAAAAGTTTTCAATTTTCGCCTACTCTTGTAGGACCCACATTAACTAACCCTGGCATATGTTTAGCTGCTCTACTTTTAGGCATTGAAACTTTTTTAAAATAATGATATCCTAATTTCATCTTAAATTTAAAAAATCTGATTTGATCCATATTAAAATCAAATAATCGCTTGGGGACAAATTATAGATAAAAACGCACCCTACCAGAATATCTAGGGTGAGTAAATTAATGCTAATGAAAATCTTAAATATATGGAGCCGAGTTTCATACGTCGATTGATTAATATTTTATTAAAGAATTAAATTGACATGAAATATTTTAATAAAGATAGTAATTAGATTAGGTATGCACTTTCAATATGTTAGATTATGTGATGTTTTATTGAGATTTTGACTTTAAAATTGGGTCAATGAGTTTGATTTAAAAGTTACATAGTTAAATTTAGATAAAATATTACATAATTTGATAAGCTAAAAAAATACAATTTTTTGTTAATGAGTGAGGAAATAAGCTCTATAATTTTAATGGTTCATAAGACGCAAAACTTGTATAAGGTTTTATAAATGTGGTAGCAAGCTAAGTGGGTTTGCTCTTGGGAGAAACTCCAAAGTTAAGGTTGCTTAAGTCAAAATAGTACTAGGATGGGTGACCTCAGAGAAAGTTTTAATGCTTCACCCTTGCTAGCATCACCTAGATGTAATGAATGTTAATTGGAGATTGGTTCTTATGAAACATTACTTGTGTAATATGATTCAATGAGTTTGATTCAAAATTTATATAATTAACGAAAAAATATTGCATAGTGATTAGATTAAGGTTTTGTGTACCTTGAAATATGAGCTTACTTGATTGCATGTTGTTAAGGGGATTGTAATCAAGAATTTGGAATTGGATTACTAATCTGAAGACCAAGACATCTAAATCCTAAAAAAGGAGCCTTGAAAAAAATTACAATAATGTCCTTATCCTATAAAACCATGATCCTTTCCTACCAATATGTGATCTTGTCTTATACCTCAACCTTCAATAGCTACAAGAATACTTTCCGTAGTGTTGTCTAATGGAAGAAAAATAGGGGTAGTGCTAAGAATCACTAAAGACTAAGTGACGTTAGGGTTGAAATCCATGCTTTCGTCAAGCCTTAGTCATGCCCTATGACTAAGTTAACAAAAAAGAGATAGAATGACCATTGAGTTGAATAATGAATGTTTGTGTAGATAGAGGAGGCCACTATACAAGACTTGTAGAAGTGTTAGAAATAGATATGCAAATTTTTTATCTTTATCTAATTCTATTTGAGTTTATGATTTGATAATGGTATGGGGATACTTCCTTAAATATGTTCCTTAGGAACATATCAAGGCCACTCAAGAACATAAACATGTGAGAAAATAAGTTATTATAAAAGGGTTTCTTAAGAACATGAACATTTGTATAAAATAAGAATGACAAGTATTAGAATAAGCATGTTTCTTCTCTATATTTTCCCCCACTTTGGTGTGTGTGGAAAATTAAGTGTCCATTCAAATCAAATCAAATAAAGTAAAATAATAGTGTCATAAGGTATATGAACCTTCAAGAGAATGAATTACATAGCAAAATGTGTATTCTCAAGTTGTAAAACATGTGATAAATGAAGATGAAATCAATAATAATACATCCTCTTTATTTTTTTGTACCATGATTAAATCTAGATAAATCAAGGGGGTAGAGTCATCCTATTGTTAAAAACCAAGTGTGGAACACAATCAGATGATATGTAAAAATAAATCTTGAGTGAGGAATGTATACCTAAGATCTACTTACCTATAATGTGTGTGATCTATGTAGCTTGTAGATGAAAATGACACTGTCACACTTCTTTGAGGAAAGATAAAAGCATAACCCATATACCTTTTCCTCCAAGTGAAATGATCCAATGAATGTGCAAAAATAAAATGAACATATCACAATAAAAAATATATGCAAGATGTAATTAAAAACGTGTAAATATGTTCACTAATAGACTTGTTAAAATCAAGTGGATATGGGGTCTATCTCAATGGTGTTCAAAAATATATCATATGAATCTATGCCCACATGCCACCATCAAACATAATACTATTTTACATAGAGGATGATGTATGATCATGAGTTGTTTCCCTATCAATAAACATGGTATATAATGATGCCAAATGTGATGTATTTTTTTAAAGAACTAACTGTAGTGTAGAAAAATGTCATCCTTTACATTTTCACACTTAATCTGGGAATAATTAACATTAAAATGAACCTAATGTTGCCTTGATAGAGTTGCAATGTGTTTTACACATTCACATTGGGTTTAGGGCCCTTTTAAGTTAAATAGACCTAATTTTGCCTTAATTTAGTGTTGTTAAGTGTATTTATTTACACCTTCACATTAAGTTTTAGGCCCTCCTACATTTATGACCTTCATATCATCATTAATAGGCCCCTAAGACCCTTTATTATGCATCCTGAAGCTTATTTCAGCTGAGATCCCAACATAATCAACAAATATACTTAATTTTCCAACATCCAACATTTCCTCTACTTGAAAAGGCCTGGTGGAACCCATACCCCACCTTGGGCATATGACTCCCACCTAGATGGGACCCATATGCCAAAAGTGGCGTATGAGTCTCATTTTTTCCCTTTTTAGAGTTTTGAGGGAGAAATCAGGGTTTTGAATTCAAATTTCATGAATGTCAGTATTTGGGATCTAATAAATGGTAAGTTAGATGGAATGCCTTTATAAACAAGGTTTCAAATCATTATTTCACCCAAGCAATCATTATTTCACTAAGCAATCAAGATTCAAGCATCCTAAGACTTCAAAAGAGCATTTCTAAGGCATTCAAGGGCATATTTCTTCATCATTTGTTGCAGCAATTCAAGATCCATCATCATATCAAAGGCATAGTGCATCAAACATGTTGAGCTATTGTTGTGATGTAGCATTCAAGGTCCGAGTTAAGCATTGTTCCACATCTATTCAAGATCAAGATCTACATTCTACATGGCCACTTCATGTTAGATTGTTGATTTACATCTCAAGACATCATTCAAGGTATCATTGTTCATGTTTCATATTCATATTTCATTGTTTCATCATAAGGTTTAATTACCTAAACGGTGTTTGACCAAGGAAAACCCTATTTCCTAACAATCAACAAGCCTTTCTCTCTCTACATGTGTGATTGTAGATCTAGGTGTTTTCGAGCTTGAAGGATCTTTGAAGACTAAGTTGACAAGTTGCAAAGTTGTCAAAGTTGTCAACTTACTTGCAAGATTATGGAAAGTCACTTGCAAAGCAAAATTCAGTGTTTTGGAATAGGAGAATTGATAGGAGGGAAGTTATAGAAAATCACTAGAGGATATTGGAGTTTTGGAGCAACCCTGATACTGGAACTAAATCGCCACTTGTGGCATATGAGTCCCAGTATACCTATTTTTAGACTTTTTTTATAGATCCTGATTCAGCTATTCCAAATTCCAATTTCAGCCCAAAACCTTAAACTGGAACTAAATCGCCCCTACTAGCATATGACTCCTGGTGTGCATCAAAATCAGTATTTCAAGAATTTCAGACCTTCATTCAAGCCTCTTCAGATTTCCAAGTGCACCTCTGTACTTTTCTAGTTTGTTATTATGATTTGAATTCATTTCTAGGTCATTTTCTTAAGTCTTGCATATCATCTACATTCATAGTCTTTCCAAGCCATAGCTTGGTGGTGAACCCCCTTTATATCTTTAATCACACCCTAGGACAACCTTTAGAAGATCTCTTTTCCTAATTTCATCCTTAGATTGAGATCTCTAGGGTTTCCTTGAATGAAACTTGAAGGAAATTGGTGGTTCTATCTCCCAAACATAGAGAAACAATTTTCTTCATTTCACTAACTAAGATGTTTTGACTTTAACTATTGGACCATGCATCAAGTTCTTTTATATTCATTATTTGTAATAGCATCATGTTAACATCAATAGATGGTGTACTATGAGTACCCATATAAGTATCAAGAAGACATATTTCTTATCACGAATATTAGAATAATATCAATTCATGTGTATTTGATTGAACTCATCATGTGAAGGTGCCAAAGATGTGTTTCCATTATCATGGAAATCCTCAACTAGTATCACATGCTAGTTGATAGGATCTTAAATTTTTATGTTATAGTGTGATGCACCTATTGATAGTATGTTTGGATGTATCTAAAAATTATAATAAAAATAAGGGGCAAACCTTTGGTGAAATGGTGGGGCTTCTTTCCTGTAGAGCCAACAACCAAGGTTCAAACCTTGTGGGGTCACTCTCTACCATGTCAATAATGGAGTTTGCTTTCCTTGGTGTTAAGGGGAGGCTCCTTGGTGAAATGGTGGGGCTTCTTGCATGTAGTTCCAGCAACCTTGGTCCAAACCTTAATATATTTTTTAACATTTTATAGAATTGAATATGTGTGAGGGTTCAGACAACCCTTGCATCATTGTAGACAATGGTGTGATTGCAAGTGATGGAGGAAGGGAGCTACGGACTAGCATGAGGAAGAAGGATGTGAGAAAAGGTAAGAAAATTGCTAATGAAAGGAAGAAGCTAGATCACGTGGTGGTTGGGGATGGGAAGAATCTGTACTCTATGATCTTTTGCTTGTTCTCTCTATTAGTAGCCCGTGTGCGTGCAAACCTCTACTTTGGGATTTTATCCACTGGCTATTGGGAGGGGCTTGTGGTAGTCTATGACTAGGGCTTCCCTTGAATTGGCCTCCAAATCCCTGAAAAAATGCAAAAATCAAATGAATCCATACAATGAGTGAAATGCTTATTGTCTGGCTCATATTCGACAAGCTATTCCTTGCCCTCCTCCTCCCATTTCATCGCCATCTCCTACTATTAACCCCAATGTGGTGACTAGGCAGTGATCTGTGGTATCTTCTTTTTCTTTTGGCGATGTGGAGCTTGCCTTCTCCGATGAGTCTATGGATCTCCACATTTCTAATTATTGTATATGTGAGATCTCTATGGATATTGGTGCTCGCTCTTTGATTTTATGGTTCATGTGTCAACATTCGTCCCTTGATTCAGTTCTTGATTGGGCTAAACACACTTGGAACAATCTCTCCCTTTCTTCAGTTGATACTCTAGATTTTGGGTTCTTCCTATTTTCCTTCAACTCAACTAAGGATTGAAATTTTGTGATTCAAAATGGCCCATGGTTCTATAGAAAATCTAACATTTTTTGTCACCTTGGACCCCTTTTTTTGACCCTGCCACTCCCAAGGTCACAAACATCACTTTGTGGATTGGGTTGTACAATCTGCCTCTTGTTATGCAATCTACTAATCTCATTAAAAATTTGATCAATCAAGTGGATGGTTTTATCAAAATTGATTCAGAGGAGGTTGATCCCTCTCGCAAGTTTATCAGAGTCTATGCTATGGTGGATATATCCAAGCCTCTTCCTCATTTTGTGTGGATCCACTCTTCAATGGTCACATGGATGCAACTCTTAAATTTTGAGGGTCTTCCCTTTAGGTGTTTTCGAAGCAATAAAATGGGACACAAAGTTGAGGCTTGCACTACCAAGCGCTTATCTGGCACATGATACATCAACCTTAAAAAATGGGTGAAAAAATTGGGGGTCCCTAATGAGGATTTCATATGGTGAAATCATGGGATGTCCTTGTCCTCTAACTCAATTTCTAGGCCTGCTTTTGTGCCTCCTGTTGTATCCAAATTCCCTCCTCCTGTTGCTCCAATAATGAACAAGGATGATGTTCCCCTACCTATTCCTAAGGAGGATGGTTCCAATTCAGATGGCACTTATCCTTTCACAGAGGATTTGAAAGAGAATTTTGATCATTTTGACCAGGATTTCACTTTGGCTCCTTCACGATTTCTTGGTATAACTCAAAGGGATGGCAACAAAACTAAACCAAATTGTAGGACTGCGAAAAAGAAAGGGCGAGAATCCTATGCAGAGAAACTCCCCATTGAAGGAATGGATGTTGTGAAAGGGGGTTCTCAATGGACTATGGAGGCTCTTCTTTCATGGCATGGCAAAAAAGCCTCGTTTTTGATCTCTTGGGTCTGGACTTAATGTCTTGTGTGATTTGTAACTAGTTTATTTCTCGATCCTCTTTGGGTTCTATGTCTCTTTCTTTCCTTTACTACTCTTAGGCTCTTTTTTCTCTCTTGAGAGTTTATGGGTTCTCCTTTCTTCTTCTTTCTTGGCCTGGTTGGCCTATTGTACCTTATTTTTTATGATTTAATAAAAAACTCCTCTTAGGAACTAAAAAAATAATTAAAAATAAAAATATATAGCTTTGGAATGCAACACCATACCTCTAGATGTATTGATTAGTTTGACATAAGGTAAATTGATTTTTTTGCTACAAATTTTTAATATGGTGTGTGAAGGATCCTCCAATATAGTGAATTCTTAAAATGGTTTTAGTTTGATATTTAATTCATTATAATATAACTATGGTTGATGTTTGCTTCATCCTCATTTTCCCCATTTTCTAAAGTTGACTTTGATGATGAAAGATAGAAAAGATCACCTTTTATTTATTTTAAAAAGTGTGCTGTTAAGTAAATTAAATATTTTTCTACACTAATTCCTAACAATATGGGTTGTGTTTTATCTATACATAAAGACATACACATAGTCAATGTAAACAGAAACACACGTGTTAATCTAGGAAACATATTATGGGAAAGGAACTAAAACAATGTACCTAGAAAGACTAGGAACTATTGGAATTAGGCTTAAGGCTATCTATAGAGGTTTCAAATAATTTTTTATTGAATTCTAGGTCAAATAAATCGTTGCATGGAGCTATTGCACCTAGGAGTATGGAGAACCCAAGGGTGTACCTCTAGGGATGTGGATAAGTTTATGGGTGAACCCAATGGTGGGGAGAAATATTTATATTAGAATGCCCTAATATTTTACAGAGAGGTTCTTCCTAGCACTCCAAATAGATTTTTTCATTTGAATAACCCTCTATTATTGATCGATTATCCTCATTTGAATTCATCCAAAAACACAAATCTCCAAGGAGGAAAGATAAACAATTTAAAGGGTTTTTTTACATCAATAATCCTATTGTTGACTTCAAATCTTGGATCCAAATGACATAAAATATTGATAAAATAATAATAAATAATTTTATGTGAATAAACTACTCTAATTTTAAGAAAAAATAGTAAATTTTATATGTTTTGACAGTTAGAAGTAAATATAAGGAAAACTATCACAATGGGGCTTGGGGATAGAAAAAAACTATGAAAAGGGAAACATAAATAAGAAAAGATGGTATGGATGAAAATTATGTAAATTTATTAGGAGAGAAACTTGTTTTGGATGGGATATTATGGATTCTTATGAGAAATAAAGTAAAATATAAAATTTGGTCTTCTACGATTTATAATGGGAGATAGGGTGATCAATGATGAAAAATTGAAACAAAGAAAAAATCCACAACTTAAAGTCTAATGCAATTCCAAAGGGTAATGTGGGTTTAAAACACTAAAATGAAATGGTGATTTGTGATCTAAGGTGAACAAAAACCAAAACTATGATGGCCTAAGCTTGCAATGAAGCTTGGACTAAATGCTAGAAAGAAAAGAATGAAAAAATGGTATGGGCGTTGATGGAAAAGAATGGGGAGAGATGGGATATATTCAAATATGTTGAAAAATTGGTGAATAAATACAATGAAATAATATGGATTAAGTGTAGAAATCCAATTAAATAATTATGTGATTAACCATTTAAATTTAAAATAGAACTTGGAAAAGTGTGTAATTAACAATAAAATTAGAAAACACATAAAAATAAAACAAATAACACCATATATACATGGGAGAAATGTTTTAGGAAAAATATCTACCATAAAAAATAATGCAGGTCTATATTAATCTCAAACCACTATTAAACTACATCAAAACATCAAAAAAATCTCTTTAATTTTATAGTATTTATATACATGGATACTTTGTTTAAATTTTGTGAATTTTCAATCATAAAATTCAACTTAGAGGATGAAAGTTTTGTTTTCTATAAAATATTTAGAGAATTCTAGTCAATATTTATATTTCTTTTCATCAAAGACCATCACATGTAGTTTGTATTCTTTCTTGTCAAATATTCTTATTGCCCTATCTCTTGCAAACATACTTTTATTTTTGTATTGAAAGTATGGAAGTATAATAGTTGTATTAGTCAAGAGTCATTTAAGAAACATCCATACATTAATATTTTGAATATTAATTTGCATACATATAAGATGTGCATTTATCTAGATACAACAAAACTATGATGAATAAAGGATTGTTGACTAAGAAGAATAAAACTATATAAAAAACACAAGAAAAGTCACTATAATAATATATATGTTGTCTAAGGAGGATGCAAGCAAGTAACCATTTGAAGATATAAGTCGTGTTCCAATTTTTATTACTTTGTAGGAAGATCACGACTACATACAAGATGATGATGAATTAGGCAACTTATTATCTTCATTCAAAGGAATTTTTGAAGAACCTTCTCATGAAAAGGGTGAAAATTTTCAACCTACTCAAGTTTCAATATTGATATATATTGTTTAGAGATGGAATTTGTAGTGAAATAATTTTTAAAATTTTCATACAAAATATTAATGAGGGATTACAAATGGATGAAAATTTGACCTTCTCTTCATGGTTGACCTAGTTATTAATTCAATATTTTTTTGGTGTGCCAAATACGATGTGTGTATTGATAATTCAATAATGATTAGTGAGTCTATACCATAGTTTGTTACCAAAAAAGATTAAGAATAGAAAGTATGGGATAAGGAGTCAATGTGCGAGGTTTTCTCTATTCATAAAGATAGAGAGGGAGGGAGAGAGGGTGGGAGGTATGTGTAAGTATAATGAATTCAATTGATCAAATAACATAAAATGAAAAAAATAAACAAGTAATTGATCAATTCAAGATAATACTCCAATAAAATTAGTCTAACATTACTAAAATGATTCAAATAATATCAAAGACATCTAAATTCTAATCACTTAAAAACATTAGCAATGCAAACCCGCAATCCCATTTTGATTGAGTGCAAATGGACTGGTATGGGATGTTGATTACTCAAATTGCCTAATCCATGTTGATGTAAAAGCCTGGGTTGATGGTTGAATGGGGATGATTCTCTCAAATTGTTCAAATGTGAGTAATGAATTTGGGAGAGTAACTTTTCATAAGGTTGTGCATTAAATTTCATGTAAAATGTGAGGTATTTATAGATTTTTAGAATATTGATCAATGGTGAGGATTCAAAATGCTAATCAATGGATGAAATTGAATTGAGGATGTGAATGTGGATCAAGGAATGGATCAGTGGTCAATAATCCTTGAAGGCATGGGTCAAATATTTAATCAAGGGTCCATAATTCATGAGGATTCAACAACATCCCTAAATTTTAGGAAATATGTTGGAGATATTATTTGTGTGGAGGGAAAATTTTGAATTTGAAAAGGGAATATTCCATGAGAATATTCTTTGTGCAAGTTGGAGGATTGGAGGAGTAATTAGTTACTTAAAAAATTTAAGAAAATCATTTAATTGTGCAAGTTGAGGAATTAAGAACTTTAATTTAACAATTTAGAATTATTTAATCAAAGAGGGAAGATGGCATTTAATTGAACAATTTGACATTATTTAATCAAAAGGGAAGAAATTGATATGAAGGTGATGAATTTATCAAATAAAATTAATTATTTGATTTATAGAAGAAAAAGGTGACTTTAACTAAATAATTAGACATTATTTAATTAAATAGACAAATTAGGTGAATATGATGAGAAAATGTTGTTAGTAAGCGAAATCAAGATGCGTGATATACTAAAGACATTTTTAACTATCTACATTTTCCCCCTCTTTGAAGCAAGGTACTTGTTGTGTTGCTTTGAAGACTTGATGTTGCTTAGATCAATTTTTTTATTTTTTTTTCCTAATGCCCCAACAAACAAAGGAATGCTTGTGTGTTGCCCCCTCGAGAGATCGAGCAAAAAAATTGGTTTTTGGTTCAATCTCACAATATGACAATGGGAGTAGTTCTGTTGAGAAGAGGATAAAAATAAGTCCTAAGAAGCTTAGATGTTCAATGCAAACAAATTTTATGATGTATACACACTCATCAGTTGTGGATAGCCTCATGTATATTTTGATGTATATCACATAAATTTGATACTTGGATAGAAATGTTAATAAATATAGAAGAATGAGATGGATAGATTAGCATTGTATTGAGATTGATCAAGATACCAACAAACATATGATTATTCCAAGATTTTATTGGATATGTGATGAGATGGGATAAATGATATTGCTTTTGCTTTTGGATTAGGCTTAATTTCATCATAGCAATCCTTAGTTTTGATATAGAAAATAGACACGATGCACCAAGGTATGAAGAACCAAGGTGACGTATCTAATGCATGTACTTTGACTCTGCAAATAGATAGGAGTATCCTTGTTTATACTTGACATACATAAACCTTGTTTGATCATGTGAAAGAATAAAGCCATCAAAGTAAGGAGACTAATACACAAAAGGTATGAAGAACCTGATATGTCCTAGTCATTATTTTACTTGAGACTACTCCTGCATATGCAAGGAAAGTATTCGCTAAGGTAATATTACAAGAATATCCAACAAGCATAGCAATCAAAAGAAATGATCAATGACCCATTACTTTCTCTCTAAATCATTTGTAGACATCATTTAGAGATCATTAGAATAGGTTGATAAGATAAATCCATAAGCAATGTTATCATATCTCTTGCTAGAAGGTGTTTGTTTAGGGTGATATCCAAAATGATGTCTATTGTAGGAAAGATCTATCCATAAGACATGTATTGGATGGTGATTGGTTGTAAATTTTTTGATAGGCTGTTGATATGATAGTTAACTAACATATTTGATAATGATCCAGATATTTGATTTTACATTTAAGGTAGTGTTTTGGATAAGTGTTGCACTTGATACTGTTTGTGTTACCAAAGGTGAAGGAGATGATACGTTTATTATGGATGAAATTTTATTGCATGTGAAAGTGAGATGTGATGGGTGATTTGGTTTTTCAAAATTTTCCAATGTTATTGACTTTTTGAATATTTTTGAGGTTGTTTTTAGTATTTTGGGGTTATTTGAATTTTTTAAGTTTTTGAATGGTATGAGGCTATTTTGGGTTTGTGAGGATATTTGAGGCTATTTTTGAGATTTTTGTGTTATCTGAATTTTTTGAAGATTTCTAGTTATTTGGATGTTTTTAAAGTTTTTGAAACATTTTGACCAAGAGAATAGAACCTAAGGGACTAACCTATGCCTCGAGGGCTCATTGGATATGGCCTTGCCTACATAACTATGTAGAGGCATCATAGTTTGATTATTGGACTTGGATACTAACACATGATGGCTAATGATGTTTTTGGGTGATTTTGATGTTTTTGACCTTTTTATGGAGAGTTTTGAACTTATTTGGATGTTTTAAAATTTTCTAAATGATACCTAGATCACGATGTTGATATCACATTGTGAGATATAGGACATAGATCAAGATTTATTCAAAAGCATGATGCAAGTACCTACCCCTAGTGTGTAGCAATGTTGGGAGTTCCATGAATGGATCTATAAATCAAAATGATGGATGGACAACCATGTGAAGGATATGAAAGATTTATCTTGTGATCCTAGATCATCAGGATAGTGCTACATATAGGCTATGAGAATTCATAGGATAAATTAGGATCAATGATAAAGACCATGCTAATGTTTTTCCATAAGAAAGGTTGAAGTGTACATCAAACCTTTATCAAGGTCAAGATAATTTTGAGATCTAAATGAAGATGGACTGGATGGATAATGGATTTATTATGAAGGGGGTGAGATGCTTCCACTTGAATTGGTACACGTAGATGCTCGATTCTACTCATGATGCCCATTTGCTAGCTTTTCATCATGGTACTTTCCCAAAGTGCCACCAAAGTGGTTTTCACTGGAGGATGATTTTTCTCTTTACTATTTTATTATTTTATTATTTTTTTAAGGCTTATGTTGGACCACCTGGTGGTGATGATGTAGATGGTACTACTATCATGATATGCCAATAGTGTCCTTCCTAAAGAAGCTTCTTTTTCAAGATATGGGCACTTGTATGTAACCCCTAGATGTTCTTGTCTTCCTTGGTGGTATCAGAGTTAACCTTGCCTAGATGTGCACACTGCGATAGAGTTCCCTTAAAGGCCTTATAATAAAGAGTTGTTGCCAAGACACGGTCAATGTGAGATTTGAATATCTTTGTTGTCGAAGTGGATGGTGGAATGTGATGAGAGATATGAGATGTAGATGGATTGGTCGATAGTTTGGAATAATTTTTTTTAGGCACTAATCTATATTAATAAAGATTAAATTACAAATTCACAAGAAAAGTGTGGGTGGTAGAAAGGCACACCCCGAGAGTCATATGGGCAATGCCCAGAAAACCAAAAAACACAATCACATGGGCCTAGCCCAGAAATCTCAAATTACAAACATAAAAAAGGCCATTAAGAGGCCAAAGCAGTACCAGCAGAGCCAGGAGTGTCTCTGTCATCCAATTTTTTCCCCTATACATTAGCAGGGTCTAGAGTGAATTTAGGAGGAGGATCCCAACCATCATCAACACATTTATCTTTATCTTATTTATCCTCATGTCGGGGAAAGATTGCAAGTGCTAAATGCGGAAAGATTTTACTAGAGTCTAGCCAACCAGAGCCACAAGTAGGAGTATCATAAGAGGGCCACCCAGAACTACTACCGCTACTCCCCACCACTCCTCTAGAGGGCCACCCCTGACCAACCCGCAAAGGAGGAGAACGAAATAATTGACGAAGGCGAGAACCACGCCAAAGAGGAGGTTGAGAGCGGGGGTGAGTAGAGCCAATCCACTGCTGGCCCTAAGAAGGCGATTGACCACGAGAGGAAGTAGGTGAAGCAGGCACCCGAGCCATAGTACACGAGGAATTACCCCAATGGTCCAAAATCACTTGAAGGTGAGCCACCTAAAGCGCAACCTTATTGGCTTGAACTTGAATCTGCAAGAGCACATTAGAGCAAATAATATATTTATAATACAAAGAAACATTTTTATCCATTTGAGTTTTAGCAAATATGTAGGCATTTTTGTCTTTCTAGATACTGAAGAGGATTTCCATCCTAAAAGTGTGTCAAAGCTAGGTATACTTAGCAGGAAATCTGGATGAATCTCCCAGCAGAACCATATGCCAGGAGAAGGGCTTCGGTCTGAAAGGCCAAAAGAAGTCATGAATCCAAGTACAAAACTAGAAGAGATGCTTAAAAGACTCAACTTGCCCACAAAAGGGCACCAAGGGTCCTGGACCCCCAAGTGAAGAAGCCAAGACCCCACAGGAAAGCCTTGGAAAAGAATACACCAAGCAAAGTGGGTGAGTTTTAGCTCAACACTTGTAGACCAAGTGGAAGAGAATATTTTTCGCCAGACATGAGTGGGGGATTGAAGAAGCCACCTCTAGTTAAGACTGTTAATCATTGGAAAATGTGGTGAAAGCCACATATAACCAAGTCTAGGCTTGTAATTCCTGAAAGGGGTGTCTGGGTACCACTTCCAATCCTTCCACCAGGGCTTGGACCCATGAATTCCCACCTTATGAAGCATATCTGCAAGAATAGCATTCACCAGACCATCAAAGTATCTCGATCCTAGTTTTGAAGTCTATAGAGAACACAAAAATCTTCCCATGACATAATGTGCATTGTGGGTCTGTGAAACACATGCTGCAAAGATTGAATTCCTTTCTTGTGGAATCTTAGTTCCTTAAGCCAAGGTGACTTGGCTAATGGCCGACCATTACTAGAAAAAAGAGGTAACTGCCAAACATTCTATTGATTGAGTGAAAGCCCATCACGGAAACCAAAGCCAACCCAGAAGAGCCAAAATTGACCACCTCCCAGGCTCTCCAAATGCTCTTGGCCACAAAGGTGCCCATAATTTGGACTGGTTCCTTCATGATGAGAATGGTTTGAAATTCAATCCCCTTCCAGACAGTTCTATGAATAGGAAATCCAGATTGAATGCAATGCCTGAGGAGAATTTTCCAAGCTTCATCACCTGTAAGGGCTCTAATTATCCATTTCACACACAAGGCGGTCCCTTGTCATTGAGTGGAGACCAGACCAATCCCTCCAAAATCTTTGTGAAGGAAACATAACTCCCAAGAAACATGGTGAAACCCTCTATGGGACTTCACAGAGGCCCAAAGAAGGTCATGCAACAACTTTTCAAGCTTGGCATAGGCAGCTTTCAAAGGGGCTCAACAAGAGGAGTAGTAAACATGTGTGGTTGCAAAAATCTTAGAGCACACTTGGAATTTTCCTGCCAAAGAAAGAGGCTTGGTAATCCAATAGGCCAACTTTTGCTCAATCCTAGAGAGAACAACTTTCCACAACTCAGCTAGAGAGGCCTAGAAGGCAAAGGGAATTCCCAAAAACTAAAAGATTTCCCCTAGCCCAATCCATTTCCAACCATACTGCTGCAACCAATGAGGAGTAAGCATAATAGAATTCCTATAGAAAAAAGTCTTATGCCATTGAATTGTACAGCCAAACACAAGAAAAAAAATGTTGAGAAAATCAAGGGTCGCCTTAATATTATTTTCTTCCTCCAGAAGGGCAAGGAAAGAATCATCGGCAAAATGGACATTAACAAGTTGATTATGGGAGTTAGGCAAGGTGATTCCTTTGACATGCCATTGAGAAACCACATTGGACAACATATAGCCAAATCCTTTTGCAACAAGAACATAAAGAGAAGGAGCAAGTAGACATCCTTACTGAATGTAGTGGAAAAGACCAAAGGCAAGAGATTAGTGACCATTAATGGAGATACAAGCAGAGGAATTTGAAAAGTGCATTTCAATAGCCTAAATGAAATTAGGCCCAAACCCCAAGGCTTTCAACATGGCCAGAATGAAGAGCCACTCAATATGGTCATAGGCTTTAACAAAGTCTATCTTGAGAAAAATAACTTTATGGTCCGAATGCCTGGCCCACTCCATACCTTCCCGCACAAAAATGATATTATCCAAAATAAATTTGGACTTGATAAAACCGGTTTGCTCCAGGAACACAATCTGAGGCAAAAGATGGTGGATTTTCAAGGCCAAAGCTTTGGCAATGATTTTATAAGAAACATTGAGGAGTTTGATAGGCCGCCAGTTATAAATATCATCGGGATCTCCAAACTTAGGTATGAATTTAATATTTCCTTTATTAATTAAATTACCCAGGGATTTGGAATGAAAAGCCTCAAGATAGAATTTATGCAAATTGTGTCCAACACAATCCCAAAGGGCCTTGTAAAACTCATAAGGGAAACCATCAATCCTTGGGGCCTTATCATCAGCCATGGACTGAACGGCTTCCTTCAAGTCTTCAATTGTGAGCAGTTTCTCACAAAAAGCTTTCTAGGCTAAATATAGCCTATTTGGCACAACAACAAGAGAATCTTGAAGGGCTTGTTGTCGCTCTGGCATGTATTATTAAGCAGTGAAAACTTGTTCATAATGTTGGACAAAGGCCTGGAGAATTCCAAGTAGCTCAGAGAGCACCTAGGATCCTTCTTTAATTTTTTTATACCATGAGATGAGTGTCTGCTACACAAGGACAAAAAAAACTCCTTGGAGGCCCAGTCGCCAATTTTTAACCAGTGTAATCTGGCTTTGATTTGTGCACCTCTGGCAACATAATTTTTTGCAACTTGCTTTTTGTGTCTTAATTCTACCACTTTGACGTGCAATGATGGGGGAAAAAGGCTAGCTACCAGAGCCTCGATAGCTGAGTGCAAGTCAGTTGTGGTAGCCTCATAAGATCACAGGTAAAAAATGGCTAGTTAGCACCCATAAATGTGCAAAAATCTTGCCATGTCATTGATAACATCATTCCACCAATTAATCCAGCCTATATTATGAGCTAACCTACACTCCAAATTCTAGAATCTATGAATGTGGGCCAATGTGGGTTGATGACAAAGTAGAGATGTGTTAAAAAAGAACCATGTTTTGCAGGCCCCAGGCTGTCTTGTCTCCCATTCAATGCGGAAATAAATGTAGAAATGATCTAACAAAGTCACATCTACTAACAACTTAATCAGAAGTGAAGAGTTTTCAAAACAGAAGAAAGATTGAGCCGAGATCATAGCACGATCAAGGCACTTAAATATCCTATTAGAGCTAGCCCTATAATTACACTAAGTGTGTCAAAGGGAATGAGAATGGCGGCGACCAATATTGGGATCGAAAATCCCCAATTTATTATGTAAGTAGAACCATGCCTCTTGTTCACCAGCTGCCCATCTGAATGGAAAAGTGCAATCTTTATCATATGCCATCTCAACCATATTGAAATCCCCACACAATAACCAAGTAGCAACTAGAAACGAATCAACAATCCAATGCCAAAGCACAAAGTGTTCCACAACATCATTAGAAGAATAAACATTAATAATCCCAAAGGAATGATTATCAATGTTGAGAAGGATCCAGACAAGCCGATGTGTGGGGTTAGACCCATGGTTGACCACACAAGCGTGCAACCATGGGGACAAAAGGGTGACAACTCCACCACATCCAGTATCATGATTGGTACTAAAAATTTGACTGGATGGCCAAATAGAGTGACAAGCTGACACGAGAAAAAATCCAAAAATTTTAACTTCTAGGAGACAAAGCACTTCAATTACCAAAATATTTCTTCAAAGTATCCCTAACAAAATACTTTCTGGAGAGGTCTATCAGACCTCGAACATTCCAAGAGAGGAAATTCATGAATGAAACTCCTCCATATCATCAGAGTCTGGCTCCTCCTCATCTAGAGTAGAGAAGTGATTCTATAAAAAATCTGGCAGAACTGACCCAATTTAAATATTCAGAGCAGAAAGTCTTTATTTCTCCTATACATATTCTCCTTCCTCTAAAGTCAGAGAAGGATTGTGAGACCATCGTTGAGCTCCCATCATAGGAGTAGAAACATTTGGCTATGCCATGATAATGGCAGTAGGCTAAGGTGTAACCTTCTGCCTGGGTCACTCTTGAATACTACTAGCCCCAACTGAGGCTTCTTTCCCCTTCACCGAAGGGTTTGAAGCATCTTTAGCTAGCTCTGAGACTTTGAAAACCATCCCATAACTACTAGACTTGTGTTTACAGTTCATAACCATGGTCCATTTCTCATCAAGTTTGGTAACAAAATTATCTGCCTGACAGGGCTTTTTAGATTCCCATGACAGAGAAGGAGTACGAGGCACTACCAAAGGGCAGTCCATGATCTTGTGGTCTACAGAATGACATCTATAATATGTGTTCAATAGATTAAAATAAGTGACCTTTTGGGTATGCCAAAAATATCCAACTTGAATATCAATGGAGTCTTTCAAATCTTGTGAAAGGTCCACTTCAACACATACCCATTTTTGGGGTTGGGCATGGAAAAACCTATTTGGCTCAATGCAAATGACCCTCTCTAGAGAGGACACAATATGCCTCAAAAAAGGCACACAAGGCAAGGGAAACCATGGAAACTCAATCCAAATCAAGACCCACAACTCGGTGTCATCCAAAACAGCAAAGTCTCGGGTCCACAATTGAAAAACCAACATAGAAGACTTGACATACTAGGGACCATGATTTAGGATTGCTTGAACATGACTAACCTCCACAAAACGGAAAAGAAAAAAATCCCTTGGTTAAATTTTGGACCATATCAAGGCAGACCCCATGAGGGACCTAAGCCTCATGGACCCATTCTTTAAGCACACTTTTAGGGGGATTCCTCCCAACAAAGTACCCAACAAGAGTGTTACTCAAGCCATTTACAAGTAGAATCAAAATCAGGCAAAGGTAAAACCACATCAGCTAGGGAGTCAAAAGACTTACCTCATGAAACACTTTCAGAACAAATTTCTAGGGTCATTTGTTTAGAGGAGTCATTGAGCAGAGTCCTCAAACCACCAACACTAGCATGAACTACTGGGTTAGAACCAGTTGAAGGCATATTAAAAAAAAACCATAGTAAATGAGGTTGTACACATAGGAAAAGAAGAAATTCCTATGCAATAAGCGCAGTATGATGCAAGAGGGGCCAAGAATGACCACAAACACAAGGAAACTCTAGTAGAGCTCATACCATAATTTGGAATCTCTGATTCTCCAAACTTGGGATGACAAGAAATGAAAGGTGGATATGGAGATTCGATTGGAATTAGGACCAACTTCTTGATATACTTTGTATGTCGCTCTTGAAGCCTTCTTTTGCATCGGTGGACATCTTTAATGGATGAAATTCACTTTTTTATTTTTCCCCATAGATTCTTTGACTAATGGAGTTTGATAGGGATTGTTTTCTTTATTTTTGTTTGGCATCCATTTGAATTTTATTTATCTATTTTGATTTGTCGATTATTTTGCTTTGATGACTCGCTCTTTTCTTTGATATAGATTTTCCTCTTGTGGTTGGTCCCAATTAGTGCATGGAAAGATGCGAGGATGACAATTCATGACATGGATGGTTGAATTGTTTATAGAGATTTTATCATAAGGACTCTTCATGCTCCCCATATTGATGTTTGCATGATTCAAAAAGATCTACGACAATTAGTTTCCTGAGTGAACGTTGAATTAGGTAAACAAAATTTGTTTTAAAACTTAAATAAAATCTTTTAAAGACATTAAAGAAACTAAAAAATATAAAATAGAGAATAGATATAAGCGAAGACAAGAGCCTGTGAGTTGATAATGAAGTTCACCCAAACTGGGCTACGTCTCTGGGCCACTCTTCAATGAGTTGTCGATCCTTAATAATGCTCCAAATTTGCAAATACATAAGAAGGAAACCTTCAATATGCAGGTTTTACATAGTCTTCTTGAACAGTATCGAAGTCTTCAAGTATTTTTCCCCTTAATTACAAGAATTAGGCTTCAAAATTCTTTAAAAACCTTTGGTTATGAGAAAAATATAGCTTCAAATACAATTTTGCACTATAATAATAATATCTCTCAACCTCTACCCTGATGGTAAAGCATTTTTCCCTATATATAGGGGGTCTTGGGTTCAAACCCAAGCCCCTCTTTTTCGAGCCTCACATATTTCATACAACAAAATAACATTTACTCTCATTCTATTTATAGAATATGAATGTGCCACAATGGAAAATGGGGCTGTTGTTATATGGGAGGTCGATGGTTCAAACCGTCAGCCCCCCTTTTTACTTTATATTGGCTGAGTTATTGCTACCAGATTTCACTCATAGGCTCAATCAGGTGGAGTTTGTTGATTTTAAACTAAGAAATAAGGTATATTTTATTAACTTTCCTACATTACATTCAGATGTATAAATGAAACAATCCAGAAAAGATTAGAATTACAAATTACTGCATTCATACACATGCATGTAAGAGAAGAAAGATTATGATCTTTTGAGAAAAGAGTAATCTTTATTGAATTAATTAAGTGTACATTATCTCACACAAGCTATGAGATTGACTTAACTTATTCAATAAAAATTATGAAAAAATATATACATGAATAAGTAAAGAAAAGAAATGAATGTGCATAGAAGGAAGGTAACTAGCCATTGCCTATGAATGACTAGTTTTGATGTGTCTTTTTGTCCTGCTGCTATCCTGAGCTTCATCTGTCCCTTCTAGCTCCATATCGCTTCTAGTCTTGCATGTGACAGTAACAATGGTGTTAGAGCATGCTCTAAGCAATGATTGATTACAAACATTATATACACATTCACCCTATGCATGTATAAACTGATCACTATGTGCATCAAATAAGCTATGTGTACATTTTAGGTGTCCCAAAAAACCACTAGAATCATCAAACACACCTAAAATATACATGTTTTTTTTAACTTGTTTGCTTCATGTGCAGCTACAAGTGTAATCATGTCTTTGTTTTATTCATCTTAATTCAACATGTGGGGTAAAATGAGGCTCCTACAAGAGTTGAGTTCAGCATGCTTGAGGAAATGAGATATTCAGAGTGGTTCTTTACTTATAACTTATTTTTTATATGAATATGAGCAATACCAGGTGTGTACCTTGGAATTTTACCCTACTCTAATGTGCAAAACAACTAAAAATGCAAGTGGAAAAATACTAAGGACACTTCAAGATTAGCCTAAAGAGTGATAAACAAGGACAATAGATGAAATACAAACATAAATCGATTATACCTTCCTTCTTGTTGAAAACTCCTTGGTTGGCCCTTGATTTGGATGACTTTGTGTGCTCCTTAGATGACTTTTGATGTAGCTAGATGCAAGATTGAATATGCAAAATGATCAAAATGGATGGCTAAGTGATAGTAAATGCTTGAGAATGCAAATTGGCAGCATAAGGTTGTTCAAATGAAAGTGTTTAAAATGCCCTTGAGGAGGGGGTATTTATAGAAGAATTTGAATTCTCTAGAGAATTCAACGGTTGAGATTCATCCAACAAGGTCAAGATGAAGGGCTATGGTGAGTTGATAACTCACAAGCCCTCACATCTTGACATGTGGATGGTGAAGTGGCTAAGGGGAGATGAGGTGTAAGTGAGGTGGAAGAGAAGTACATGATGTGGAGGAAGCACAAGTACCTTGCAAGTACATTGGGAGATGGGAAGAATCCTGGGTGAATAAAAGTGAATTTTAAATTCACAATGATTGGAAGAATCTAGTGGATAAAACAATGTTCCCAAAAGGTGGGAGTTTGTCACATGTGACTTGATGTGACAAGTCAAAGGTTCTAGAAGATGCATGGGAAAAGGGATTCTAGGAATAATAAAAAGGAATTAAAAATTCCTTGGGGGATGGGAAGAGTTGACCAAGGTACTAATTAGGTTAATTAATCAGTAATTAGAAGATAAATGAGGATTAGAAGCCAACTTGCAAAAGTTGGAGGATGTGACACATCCTAATCAAGAATTAGGCATGTGCACATCCTTAATGAAGAGATTAGGAAATGGATTAGGATTAGATGAAAATGACATGTGAGGAATTAAATAAATGTAATATTTATTTAATTTATTTGATGAAAAGAGGATTAAGGAGGGTAAGGTATTTAATTATTAATTAAATACCTTAGGATTTTAGGTAGAATTAAAGATATTAATTAAATAATAGTAATATTACTTAATTAACTTGGATAAGAGGATGTTTAGATGAAAAGTGATAAATTTGGATAAATTAAGTGTCCAATTTGATGTCTACATTTTTCCCCTTGAGAGATGGTGTTACGAAGTAGCATCATTTCAAAGAATATTAAAATATAGAACCCAAAGGAGATGGTTAGATTGGAAAAGATGCCCCAGTCATCAAAGGGATGACTAGGAAGAAAGATGATGGGGTTGAAGATGAAGAGTAGGGATTGAGGATTCCCCCTCGAGAGGACATGTGGGTTCAAGAGAACATGGATGTGCTCTCGAAATGGATGAGATGAAGAAATGGGAGATGAGGAAGAGGATGCAAAGGGATGGATATGAAAGGATGAAAAGGCGACAGGAGGTTGGGAAGCACAAATGGATGCAAAGACAAAGATGATGTTGCCCCAGTCAAGGTACAAGCCAAAAGGGGTTGAGGATGGATGGAGTGTTGTCAATGAGGATAGGGAAGGATACATCCCAATGAGTGGTATTGATGAGGGAAGGATACATCCCAAAACACCACTAAAGGATAGGGAAGAGTACCTCCCAATGATGATGATGAAAGTGTTGTTGACGAGGGAAGGATACATCCCAAACAATGCCTAAGGGATATGGAAGAATAAAAGGGGAAGATGATGATGATGATGATGATGATGAGGATGATTGGATCCATGCTTGTAACAAGACTAAGAACAAGACCAAAGATATGATTAGATGATTTGGGCTAAATGGAATGGATGGGGATTGGATAGAGATGTGTGATAAGGATGAATAAGGATGAAGGATGAATGGATGGGGGGATACATGCAAGACAATAGAATGGAAAATGAAATGCAATCCTAATGCAATTTGCCATCTTCAGAGCACTGATTTTTGCTATAGCATAAGACACCAAGTGCCAGGGTATGTGGAACCAAGGCATAATAGTGTCTAATGCATGAAATAAACACAACAGACAAAAAGGCTATCCCGACACCCCAAAGTCACAAAGACCTTGGTCGGGCCAGGTATTGAGATAACCACAAGCACAAAAGGATGCCCCAACGTAACACAAGACCTCGGGGATCTTGGTAGCTACTATGTGGGACAACCAAGAAGACAAAAATAGACATAAAAAGATCAAGATATGGCCCTATGTTGACCAATCAAAACACACCATAATATGATGGATCATGGCACCTTGACAAGTGATGATAGGGAGCTCAATGATAAACAAAATCCAAAAGTATCAAAATATCACAATCAATTTCAAACGTCCACCATAGGATCAAGGGGATGGATGGGATTGATGAGGTATATTAGGAAGGATGCATCCTGTTGAGACCAAAGATGATGGATACTAAACTAAAAGATCGATATGAAGTGGATATTCAAAACGATTGGATTGCTGATACAAGTGGATCTTGTTTGTTAAGAACCAACTAGATAAGGGCATAGCCGATGGCATGAAACAAGACAAGACATGACTGACACACCCCTAAAGACCTAGGGGCTTGGGGGCCGATCAAAGATTAGCCTTGCCTATGTGAAGCGCAAAGCCCTCATAGTTCGATAAAAGGCTGACGACAGACCATGATGAAGATTGCGATGGATGACCAAGATAGGATAGAGAATAGGAGAAAAGTGGACAATATAGATCGATGATGGATGGAACCCCGGGGGCAGATCAAATGATCGACCTTGCCTACGTGAAAGCGCAGGGGCAACGTAGTTCGACAGAAGGCCAAAGACAAGTGATGGATGAAAGATGATGAGATAACCCTAGATAAGGGGATAAAATGATTGGACTGACATGATGGGACAAGATAGACCTATTGGATTGGATCGGAGGATGGTGACTACACAAAGCTCAGGGATGGGATAGTTATCCAAATCATCAAAAGATGAATTGGGAGGATGATATGATGGAGAGATACCAATGACAAGGGATTATAAGATGGAATGAGGAGAAAGAGATGAGGATTGGGAGATGAAAAGGATTCATTGGATTGATGGATAGGAAGATAAGGATTTGGAGATGAAAAAGACTGGATGGATTGATGGATAGGAAGATAAGGATTTGGATGAGGAAAAGGTTACCAGATGGATAGATGAAAATGGATGCCATGATGGAAGGATAGGAAGATAAGGATAGGGAGATGGATATAAGGATTGTGTGGAGGGATGGGAAGATAAGGATAGGAAAATGAAAGGGATTGTTTTGATGGAATGAATGATGTCTCCAAGGACTATATCACAAAGGAAGATAGATGCCCCCACTCTAGATATGTCATGTGCGCGAAGGA
Organism: Sequoia sempervirens; assembly: GCA_007258455.2. Classification (NCBI taxonomy): domain Eukaryota; kingdom Viridiplantae; phylum Streptophyta; class Pinopsida; order Cupressales; family Cupressaceae; genus Sequoia; species Sequoia sempervirens. The sequence continues at coordinate 39,127 of VDFB02290053.1, forward strand.
ATGAAGGATGGAAGACAAATGGATGGGAAGATAAAAGAGTGAGATGGATGAAGATAGGATGCATGGATAAGGAAGGGAGATGGAAGGTAGCATGACAGGTGGATAAGGAAGATAGACGAGTGCGAATGAGGATTAGGATAGTGTGCGGATGAGGGGAATGTATGCTAAGAGGTGTCCAAAGAGTGCTTATATGTTTGCCCCATTGTTATCAAGATCACAAGGAGGATGGAAGGATTGGGATAAATGAGATATGCCAAACAGGATGCATAAGCTCAATAGGGTGGAGGGGATGGATGAAAATGATGTATAGCAAGAAGATGGGTGCATAGCCGAAAGCGTAGCAGAAAGCATAGCGGATGGAGGGAATGCATATCAAGAAGTTGCCCCTAAATGTAGATGGGGATTTACGCATGACGCCTGTTTGCCAGGTTTTCATCATGGTATTTATCCAAGGTGCTTGTTTGCCAAGTTTTCACCATTGGACGGATTATTTCTCTTTACTATTGTATTTTTTGATTTTGATTTTGATTTTTTTTTTTTTGACTTTTTGGATTTTGGACTTTTTGGATAGTATGCGGAAGGAGATGGATAAGGATAGGGAGGCGAATAAGTGGATTTAGAAGACATGTGATAAGGATATGGATGAAGCACTCAAGCATCAAGTTCTATATCAGGTATTAAGAGCTCATGTTTGAACTAACAGCTTGATGTTGGTAACTTTATGAGGATAAATGGATTATGCAAGAGGATGAATTAGAGGTTTGATGGGGAGATACATGGGATAATGGATGGGATGTTGGAAAGTGTATGGATGGAATGATGGGGTGGATATGTGATGGGGAGATGTGTTTAGACCAACATTGGCACATGTGGTGGTGGATGTGAAAAGATAAAGGATTAATGGATGGAGAATGTGGGGATAATGGAGGAGACAAAATGGTGAACTTTGGAACATAAGGACCCAACAATGCACTTAGGAGATGAAAGGGGTGTATGACTAGCTTTTGGATTAGCAACTTTGGATGTTCTTATAGATTTTTCATTTGATTGCATTGCATATTTTTTCTTTGGGATCCACATGGTTTTGATCTTTGCTTTGGTGGGTCTTTGTGGCTTACAGATTTGATTTAGATTTAGATTTAGATTCTTCTCTTCACCATGTCTTTTAGAGGGGACATGGGGAGCTTTAGATTCATGCGGATGTTTAGATTGATGTATTTTTACTTTGGCATCCAAAGTGCTTTAGTAGCAATGGGATGGGTGTGAGGAGATGGATGATGTGGAGTGATGGAGGTAGGAGTATGGGGATTATGTGTAGATGGAGGATGTTTAGGTATGTGCCTTTGTTGATCCGGATTATGGGATATGCGAGAGGGATGTTCATGATGGGTGGCATGGATAGGTGATGGATGGATGAATTTCGGGACATAAGGACCCAAAACAGACTTAGGAGATGAAAGGGGTGAATGATTAGCTTTTGGATTGGCGACTTTGGATGTTCTTACAAATTTTTCATGTGATGGAATTGCATCTTTTTTCTTTGGGATCCACATGGTTTTGATCTTTGCTTTGGTGGGCCTTTGTGGCCTATGAATTTGATGTATATTTAGATTTTTCTTTTCTTCACCATGTCTTTTGGAGGGGACATGGGGAGTCGTAGATTCATGTGGATGCTTGGATTTATGCATTTTTTCTTTAATAGCCAAAGTGCTTTTAGTAGCAATGGGATGGGTGTGAGGAGATGGATGATGTGGAGTGATGGAGGTAGGAGTATGGGGATTATGGGGTGGAATGGATGGGGGACTGTGATCTTGAGTTGGACTAGATAGGATGGTAGGATCTTGATCTAGAGAAGAGGATATGTTGGCATGCTTTGGATTAGACTCTTGGCATGATGCATTTTGTGTGGATGGAAGGATGACCGAGTGTCGGAGAGACTCTTCAAGTTGGAGAGATGGAAGGATGGAGGATTCGATGCAGTCATCAGAATGGATTTGAGCGTCGTCGATGGGTTCAATGACTCTTGGAGTAGGAGGTGGATGTTCAATGGATTTAGTAGATGTGATGGTAAGGGATGGGGACTTAATGGATTCAGAGGATGTGATGGTAGGAAATGGGGGTTCAATGGATTCAGAGGATGTGATGGTAGGAGATGGGGGCTCAGTGGATTTAGAGGATTTGATGGGTTCGATGGTTTGAGTGGTGCTAGGGGTGGTAACAACAATGATAGGTGTGGTATGGAGAAGGCTCTCATCACTATTTACCGTGGATGATGGATTGGGATGGCATGATTCCATAACTTCGAGGTGTGGAGCAGGAGATGTCTTCTTTGTTATAAGTCCTTGGAGAAACTTGAATACTCTAGGTTGAGATGGCGTGGTAGGAGTGGATGAAGGATTATGGATTGGTGAACTAGGATTAGATGGGGGAATGGGATTGGATGCAAGACTTAGAATAGATGGGGGATTAAGATTAGATGAAGGGTTAAGAAATGGTGAATTAGGACATGAGGATACGGGTGGTGGATTGTAGTACGGGTATGGGGATGGTGGATTAGGATGGGAAGATTGAGGTGGCAGATGAAGATATTGAACTGCGAATGTCGGATTAGGATAAGTTGATGTGGATGTTGGATTAGGATACGAAGGTACGAATGTAGGATTAGAATGAGCAGCTTGGCATGGAAGATTAGGGTAGTGGGTATATGTCGGTGAAGGATTGAGATAAGATGATGTGGACAGGGGATTAAGATAGGGGTATAGACTAGGATAAGAGGATGATGTAGATGAAGGATATGATGGATGTCCCTTGTCAAAGGTAGCATAAGCAACATGATTAGGCATGGATGAAGACATAATGGGATAACTGGAAGGGATGATTGAATTTTGGAAAGTGGGTGGAGAAAGCTTACTAGCAATGATAGTGTCAAGGGGATCTATGTCACATTCTTCTTGATCAACAAGACTTTCATTATCGTTGTCGACATAATTAGGGTTTCCCTTGACCACTATTGTTGGAGGATAAGGATTCATGATGGTGAAAGGATAAAAAGGATGGATAAAATATTTTGGATGGGAATGGATTAAAGCTCAAATCGGGATTTAGGTCAAGCTCAAATCAGGATTGGACTAAAGCTTAGATTAGGATGATTGGATGATGTGATGGGATAGATTCTGACGACCGACACCGAATCTGCTTCAAGATAGAAGTAGATTGATTGGGTCAAAGGTGATGTGGTTGGATTGGATTGGATTGGATTGGATTGGATTGGATTGGATAAGGTTGATTGATGATTGATAATATCAACTAATCGGTCAGATAGGATGATGAGAGGGATTGAAAAACCCTATTCAGAGATCATCCTAGATGACTTAGGATACTGATTGATCGAATAAAAGGATAAATGGATGATTACGGCACCGAATCCACCTTGAGATTGAAGGTGAATTAATTGGGCCAACGATGATTAACTTAGGACGGATGACAATCCGAAGAAAATGTTGATGAGGACAATCAGATCAGACAATTAGGTCAATTTGGATAATAACTTGAGACAAAGTTCAGAAGTTTTGGATGGGGGAAACGATGATTTGATTGGAGAAATGGATGATAGAAATGGATCGGAATGAGTAAATGACTGCTAAGAACAAATGAATGACTTCTCAAAATGAGTAAATGACTGCTAAGAATAGATGAATGACTCTCAGAACGAGAAGATGAAAGCTCAGAATGAATGATAGATTACTCAGAATGAGTAGATGATTGATCGGGATTGTAGAATTAGAGTTCAAAATGATTGAAGGTGGTGTGAAATGGATGAAGGTTTACTCAGAATGAGTAAAAAAATGATCAGAATCACCAAACCAGAGTTTGAGATGAAGGTTCAAAATATATGAGTGTTTACTCAGAACGGGGAAACAAATGATTGAAAAGGGAGAATAACTGTTCAGAATGGATGATTGAAAGGTTGAAATGACTAAAGCTCAGATTAGGGTTTTGGTTAAGCTCAGATTGGGATTAGATTAAAGCTCAGATTAGGATTGGGTTGAAGCTTAGAATTATTTGAGGATGTGATGGGATTTATTCTACACCAACTTCTAGGGTTTAAGGGCCGTAAGGTGTTGACAATCAGATTTTTCCAGATTTGGCAATTTTCAAAAATTGTCAAATTTTTCCATTTTAGGAAACCTCATGGATATACTTTTGGGAGTCCAAATTTTTTCCAAGAAATACCCAATATTGAGATAGGATGAATTTCCAACTAACATCCCAAATTTGAGATATGCATTTCAAGTTATGAGCGAAAACAATTTTTCAAAATGCTGGAAAAAATATTAAATTGCGATTTTGAGGGTCAAGATGAAAGTTTGAGGCCCCAAAAAAGTGGCAAAATGAGTTCTAATGGCTTTCCTCAAAACCTCTTGGGAATCCACTTGTTATCTCATAATGCAACCACTCGTCAAATTTCAACTCAAACAGACACCCGAGTCAAAAGTTATGGCCTCCGGAAGTTTCGGCACAAAAATCAAAATTCTCAAAATGAAGTCTAAGTGATTGGGATGGATGATTTGATGCTAGATATGGGCTTTAATGATGTTATAAGTGGCACTTATGTGATTTTGGTGATGAAATGATGACTTTCAGAAAAGTGAATTACTTAGAATGAGGAGATGGATGCTTGGAATGGATAAAATGGAGCTTTGGAATGATCGAATGGAGGTTTTGGGAGACTTAGAGTGACGAAACGAAGGCTTGGGATGATGAGATAATAGTTGGGAATGATTAAATGATAGTTTAGAGGCTAAACAGATCTAAATGGGGCGATTTCGGGTGTTCAGGAGGGAAAATTCACCCCTCTGCAGTAAATAAGGGGCACTTTCGCCTTTCTGCGATAAAACAGAGGGCGCTTCCACCTTTCTGCGGTAAAACAGGGGCACTGACAGCTTTCTACAGGGCGCTTCCGCCTTTTTGTAGCAAAAACAGGGGGCCCTGACAACTTTCTGCAGGGCGCTTCCACCTTTCTACAGCAAAATCAAGGGCGTTGACAACTTTCTACAGGGCACTTCTGCCTTTCTGTAGCAAAATCAGGGGCGTTGACAGCTTTCTACAGGGCGCTTCCGCCTTTTTACAGCAAAAACAAGGGTGCTTTGACCTTTTTGCAGCAAAACAGAGGGCGCTTCTGCCTTTCTGCAGCAAAATAGAGGGCGCTTCTACCTTTCTTTAGCAAGATAGAGCTTGGTTTTGATGGCAATGGCTATGGCAAGGATTCAAAATGATAAAGGAAGGCCAATGTATCAAAGATTTCACGGGTTTTTCACAAGAAAACACTCTCAAGCAAGCACAGTCCTATGATTAATGTTAAGGGTATGGCTAGGAAAGGTCTTAATCTAGGATGCACAAGGATTCTAGGGAGTCCTCGATATACTCTCAGTACGTGAGGCACAACCGTGAACACCAGCCCATCACAAGCGTGAGTCGGGAACCCCAGTGAGATACTGAAAAACTCGGACCAACTCTTCACGTCTATCTAGGTATCACCCTAGCTTCGACACTCCGCCAATTACAACGTGACTGGATTGGGGTACAACTTTCGTTCTCCCCCTTTTATATACCCCGCTAATACGTGTGGTTGGAATCGTTCCTTGGGGTGATGAAATCCCCAAGCAGGTCCCACTAAAAAAGAAGAAGACACTAATCGTTTCCAACTACTCCCCAGGCTCACACGAAGTTCAAGGGGAAAGTGAAAATAAATTAATGCCCCCTTGGGTAACACAAGAATAAACAATCACAACAAGCAATGAAGTTTACTCCCCCTAATTAGACTATGTTCCAAAACAACAAGGATAATCTTCAAAAATCTGATCAAATAGATGGCCCTGCAAACAAATGTTAGCTGTCTTATTCTTCATTCTTGGCCAATTGCGCCATAATATGTTGCAAAACGTTAGCAAAAAACACCAATATCCTTGCCAAAATAAAGTTAGAGGGTTACTACTCAAAAATGGCAAGAAACAAGAGCAAAAATGAAGCTAAAATGAATGTTTTACCTTCCAAACTATGTTGTTTTGGGGCGCTTCCTCCTTTCTGCAGCAAAATAGAGGCGCTTTCGCCTTTCTGTAGCAAAAATAGGGGCACTTCCACCTTTCTACAGCAAAACAAGGGCACTTCCGCCTTTTTGCAGCAAAAACAGGGGCGCTTCTGCCTTTCTGCAACAAGATCAGAGGGCGCTTCCGCCTTTCTGCAGCAAAAGGTTAGAGGAAAGGAGCCTTTCAAAATGAAAGGGCGTATCCACCCCTCTACAGGAAACGTTATCAGATTTTAAAAAAGGAAATTTGTACGCTCCACTGCAAGAAAGTGTTAGAAACAAACTTTTAAGTATACACCTAACTGCAGCAACTGTTAGAAGAAAATGAAATTGTCAAATATAGGGTGCTTTCGCCTTTCTGCAGCAGACAAGAGGGCACTTCCACCTTTCTGCAGTAAAGCAGAGGGCGTTTCCGCCTTTTTGCGGCAAGGCAAAGGGCACTTCCACCTTTCTGCGAAAAAACAGAGGGCACTTCCGCCTTTCTGTGACCTTTTCCTGCAAAATTCTTAGCAAAAACGAAGGTTAAATGCAAGAACCCGTTTGTGGGTCCCACCGGGCGTGCCAAAAATGTGTACCTTGGAATTTTACCCTACTCTAATGTGCAAAACAACTAAAAATGCAAGTGGAAAAATACTAAGGACACTTCAAGATTAGCCTAAAGAGTGATAAACAAGGACAATAGATGAAATACAAACGTAAATTGATTATACCTTCCTTCTTGTTGAAGACTCCTTGGTTGGCCCTTGATTTGGATGACTTTGTGTGCTCCTTAGATGACTTTTGATGTAGCTAGATACAAGATTGAATATGAAAAATGATCAAAATGAATGGCTAAGTGATAGTAAATGCTTGAGAATGCAAATTGGCAACATAAGGTTTGCTCAAATGAAAGTGTTTAAAATGCCCTTGAGGAGGGGGTATTTATAGAAGAATTTAAATTCTCTAGAGAATTCAACGGTTGAGATTCATTCAACAAGGTCAAGATGAAGGGCTATGGTGAGTTGATAACTCACAAGCCCTCACATCTTGACATGTGGATGGTGAAGTGGCTAAGGGGAGATGAGGTGTAAGTGAGGTGGAAGAGAAGTATATGATGTGGAGGAAGTACAAGTACCTTGCAAGTACATTGGGAGATGGGAAGAATCTTAGGTGAATAAAAATGAATTTTAAATTCACAATGATTGGAAGAATCTAGTGGATAAGACAATGTTCCCAAAAGGTGGGAGTTTGTCACATGTGACTTGATGTGACAAGTCAAAGGTTCTAGAAGATGCATGGGAAAAGGGGATTCTAGGAATAATAAAAAGGAATTAAAAATTCTTTGGGGGGTGGGGAGAGTTGACCAAGGTACTAATTAGGTTTGACTAATCAATAATTAGAGGATAATTAGGGGTTAATGAGGATTAGAAGCCAACTTGCAAAAGTTAGAGGATGTGACACATCCTAATCAAGGATTAGGCATGTGCACATCCTTAATGAAGAGACTAGGAAATAGATTAGGATTAGATGAAAATGACATATGAGGAATTAAATAAATGTAATATTTATTTAATTTATTTGATGAAAAGAGGATTAAGTAGGGATTCGGTAGAATTAAATATATTAATTAAGTAATAGTAATATTACTTAATTAACTCAGATAAGAGGATGTTTAGATGAAAAGTGATAATTTGGATAAATTAAGTGTCCAAATTTGGATGTCTACACTAGGTATGTGTCACAGTTATACTTTTGTTGCCTCATCATACAATTTTGTCTTGACATTACCTGCCTTTCCTCTAGAGACTCATAATCTAGAATTTAAATGCAAACAATAAGGAAATATCTCTAAAGAAAAGGGCAGGCAATGCCAAAAGGAATTGTATTACCTTTAAATATTGGCATAATTTCCCAATGAGGTGATGTACCTGGAAGTCAAGTGTTCTACATTAGAGATGCAATTAATTTTGTTTATTTCCTATGATGTACTCATCCAAGATCATCATCATATTGAGATGAAAGCATAGAGAATCAATATAAAGGAGATTGACCATAGTCATTATGGAATCCATGAAAGGGGCATTCAAGCAACCCACAATTATAAAAAAAAATAGGACTAGTGGCTTTCAACAGAGTTTGATCTCCTTCCAAGTTACAATGAAGGCTCATCTATATCAACCCAAAATATACAAAGTGGAGGTGTTTTTTTTTTTTGGAAAATACATCATGGAATATATATATTCAAGAATTTTCTTTAGAATATCAAGCAGAATGAAACACAATCATATCAAGTGCAAGGTAGAGCATACCATGACAATTATTGAGAACAATAACATGAGAGAATATGATAATCCACATTGATATGAAGGGATTATTGTAAAAATGACATGACAATAGTGGTCAAAATCTCAAAAATAACTTGCTTTTAATACTGTCCAACAGTAACAACCAAGGATTTGTTTACAAGAATGTATGATAGACTCAGTGTTGCAGCTTCCAAAATCCATGATACAAAATAGTCCAAAGGAGGCATTCTGAGGATATTATTGGAAAATGATAAAAGGACAATCCTTTATAATATGAAAGCTATTGAGAAGAGTAACCATGCTATGGGTCAAAACAGTCAACAAGAGACAGAGATTAGAAGTGGTTGGTCGAGCTTGTGCCATGAAAGAAGTAGAAGGGAGAATCCTCATTAAAGGTGTAGTCATCCCAATTGACAGTCAATGCATTATTAGTCTCCAATTTCAGTTTGATAATGGGGCTGTTTCTCCTAAGGCAGAGCAACCGTGTGATAGTCATAGTGAGGGTTTGCATTGATAAGAAAAGATGCACAACTATAATGCCTTTTCAAAAGAGAGATAAGGAAACCATGGCCATTCTTTTGTATATGCAGAAATGTCATAAAATGGAGATATTTAAAGCTGGAACAAAAGGGTTTTGTAAAATCATATTTTCAAAAAATAGAGAACGAAGGCCAATCTATCAGTTTTGTTCCAAATGTTTAATCTCTCATACTCATTTTCTATTATCAATCTTGCACAGAAAAGAGCTCTCAAATAAAAGGAGGTCTTTCTTGAAGAAATATGCAGAAAACCCTCATGGGTTTTAGTAAAAATCTCTTTAAATATGAGCACAAAAGGGATTTATGAGAAATGCTTAAAATATGAGAAAAACATGAAATGAGCTGAAGACAAACATTGAAGGGTTTATATGCAGAAGAGGAAAAGTTGTTTTTCACAAATCATACAAACCCACTTGGTGTTTTTGTGTTTCAAACACAAAATATTCTTCTCAAGGGCCAGCCATTGTTGAAAATGGTGTCTTCTATGTCTACTATAAGGAGTATGGTTGCGGCCTAAATTGGAAAATCCTTCATTTTTCTTCAGAAAATATCACATATTCTTTAAAATAGGAACATGGAAATAATAATGAAGAGTAACCAAGCTATGGGTCAAAACAGTCAACAAGAGACAGAGATTAGAAGTGGTTGGTCGAGCTTGTGCCATGAAAGAAGTAGAAGGGAGAATCCTCATTAAAGGTGTAGTCATCCCAATTGATAGTCAATGCATTATTAGTCTCCAATTTCAGTTTGATAATGGGGCTGTTTCTCCTAAGGCAGAGCCACCGTGTGATAGTCATAGTGAGGGTTTGCATTGATAAGAAAAGATGCACAGATATAATGCGTTTTCAAAAGAGAGATAAGGAAACCATGGCCATTCTTTTGTATATGCAAAAATGTCATAAAATGGAGATATTTAAAGCTAGAACAAAAGGGTTTTGTAAAATCATATTTTCAAAAAATAGAGAATGGAGGCCAATCTATCAGTTTTGTTCCAAATGTTTAATCTCTCATACTCATTTTCTATTATCAATCTTGCACAAAGAAGAGCTCTCGGATAAAAGGAGGTCTTTCTTGAAGAAATATGCAGAAAACCCTCATAGGTTTTAGTAAAAATCTCTTTAAATATGAGCACAAAAGGGATTTATGAGAAATGCTTAAAATATGAGAAATACATGAAATGAGCTGAAGACAAACATTGAAGGGTTTATATGTAGAAGAAGAAAATTTGTTTTTCACAAATCATACAAACCCACTTGGTGTTTTTGTGTTTCAAACACAAAATATTCTTCTCAAGGGCCAGCCATTGTTGAAAATGGTGTCTTCTATGTCTACTATAAGGAGTATGGTTGCGGCCTAAATTGGAAAATCCTTCATTTTTCTTCAGAAAATATCACATATTCTTTAAAACACGAACATGGAAATAATAATGAAGGCGTGGGAAAATAAAATATATGCATTTCTTTTCAAAATTACCCCATGAAGCTCCAAATAGAGTTTATCCATGGTAGCCAAATAAGAAGAAGCATAGAAAATGAAACAAATGCAAGTAGAAGTCGTGTCCTGTATAATAGAAACTTACCTAGATTCTTGTTGTTTGAAGAGATACATTCGAGTATCTTTCAGCAAAAGCTTCAAAATATATTCCAGTATCGGCCTCAGAATGAACAAAGACATCGACAAACAATAGAATGAGGAAAAGACATAAAAAAATAGTCATGACTACGACATAAACACCTAAGAATACTTTAAAATGAAGAGCAATGTCTAGATTTCTATCTAAGAAAAGCTTACCATTCATTCTCTTGTGAAAACTTCAAAGAAATCTCTCATAATTCGTAGTGAATGGTGATAAACAAAACCCCAAACCCTAGCTTGGCGGTGCCCTAGCTTCCTCCAGAAGCTTCAAAACAAAATGAAATGCAACTTCTACTTTTGGAATGGTTTTTGTTGTTAGGGTTTCAGCCCTAAAATGTTCGATGAGTAAAAGGCATTTTTTTTCCTTTTTATTTCATATTTCCAAGCTAACTAATACCCCCGTGGATTTTGCTTTTTAATTTAGGCATGAAGTATGAAAGATGACTTAGGCATGACTAAGTCAATTTTGGCTTAGTAATTCCTTTCACTTTTGTCTATACCGATGCATGGAGATGAGGATTTTATTTTTTGCATTTTTATTTTATATTGTAAAATGACTAAACTTAAATGATGATTCATAAATCATTATCTTTTGAATGCAAATTGAGACATATATCAATTTGACTAAGTCATGAAGGTTTTCACTGTATGGAAGAAGAGATAAGCTTATATTGATGACATGCCAAGATTGGAGGGATGTTATTTTTAGTTGGAAAACATGAAGAGAGCATCTAGGAGTATTTATTTTGCTTCTTGGAGACATTTGGAGCAAATTTAGGCATGTTGACTCCATTTAGAGCATTTTTAGAGGTAGTTATGGTTTGATTAAAGTCTTGCATGACTTTTTCATCCATCATGAGCTCTTTTTGAGAGAATATAGGTGTTGGATTTTAGGCCTTATTGTTTCATCCGACCCATATAGCTTCTAGGTCCTATTTTGATGGTTTTTTGTTGGGAGTTGAGGGATATAGCCACTTATGTGACTTCATTGTAATTAGTTTAGATTATGCTTTTGATGTGCTAGAGACTTTTTCAGTCCTTTGATAGTTTGAGCATGTTTTTGTAACTCACTTTGGAGTATGAAATACATAATTTACCTATAGTACCATTGATGATCTTATTTTTCCTTATTGTTCTTGCAAGCATTGTGCATTACCAGGTGATTGATCAAGTTATTTGTAATTTTTTCTATTTTCCTATAACTTTGTCTCATGTATCATGCCTTCTCTATAAAAGTAGGGTTATGCAGGTTATGAATTGTGTTTTAAAATTACATATAAACCTTTTTATTTTGTGAAATTTTCCCTTCCTTCTTGAAAGTGTATGCAAATAAGACCTTTTCATGAAATATTTATGCATAAAATTATAGTAACATGTTGTGCAGTTCAATATTTATCATCAACATTCAAGTGTATGCCAGTCTGAATGTTTCATAGCTCTTATTAGTTTGGTGTATCACCCAGTTTTTCCCACCTTCATTATTTTATCTTTAGCAATTCTTCTTCCTTTTTCCCTTCAAAAAAGTTAATAGTTTAGGTGATATTACTAGCTAGGAAGTCGACCTATGTAGAGATTCACTTCATAATTAGGTTCCACACAGTCTTGAAGTGTTTCCATGTTTCTCTAGCTAACTGAGTTTCATAACTTAGTTAGTGTGCAAGCTTAGGAGATAACAATTTTGGCATGCCCAGTGGGACACACCCATCAATGCATTTTGCTAGTTTGATGTGCAACTAGTGATTTTCAGACCATTTTAGAGGTTATTTTAGCATATCTGGTGACTCCGTGAGGTGAAAGAGTAGTAAATCTAGTGCTCTTTTAGCTCATGAGAATGATACAAACAAGGAGTTCCAAGGATTTTGAATATTTGCAGCTGTCACCACCCAGAAGATGAAGCAAGACAACAAAGAGAACTCCTCCATCAAAGAGAGTTTAGTTAGCACCACCTGGTGTTAGGCAATATTTTTTCTTCTCACCACCAAGGAGAAGAGGTAGACCATCTAAAAAGTAGAGTGAGACTCGTTCTACTTCTCCAAGCTTCAAAACAGTAAAATCACTATTTAGCAACCCAAAGCAAATCATTTTTACTGCTTCTTCAGGTGTTGTACTATGTTTTCAAGTTTTGTTGCTTCAATTTCTGTTGTTCAAATTCAAACTAATCCATCTCAGCCACCTCTAATGGCTGCTAGAAACCAAACTTTTGTGTCATTTAAGGGAGGTAGTCCATTAAATCTTGCACAACACAATGATATACCAGTTGTTACATTCAAAAGATTTCCAATTTTCACTGGGGAGGATCAAACAACACCCATTGAGCACATAAGGGATGTTGCTTCACTATGTGGTGTTCATCACATAACTTAGGAGGATGTAGCTATAAGGCTACTTGCTGCATCATTTAAAGGAAGGGCTTTGTAGTGGTTCAGGGGTCTAGCAGTTGGCTCCATTGCAACTTGGGACGAATTAGGGGACAAATTACATAAGCAGTTTTAGGATAGATCAGATCATTTTTCCTTGTTAGAGTAGCTGACTACCATAAAGAGAGCTCCTTAGGAGCAAATGTCAGATTTCAATTTTTAGTTCCAAAAAACTTGGGATAAAATCCTTGCTACAGTGAGGCCTCCTCCTGAATATGCATTCTTGTATTATCTAAAAGCTCTCAACAACAATATAGTTGTCATGACACAGTCAATGGGAGGAGTGTCTTTACCAGATGCATATGAGACAACAATCAGAGCATAAAACTGTTTAATTCAAGCAAGTAAGATTGATCCTAGGCCACCAATGCCTATTTTTCTGGATATCTAGCCTAATATGCCACTACAAATACCACCTTTTTCACCTTTTCTTGTTGTTCCAGCATTACCAACTGTTGGTAAACAAGAAATTACAATTCCAGTTCAATCACATGAGTTGCAAGAAATTAAAGAGAGTCAACAAAAGATTGAGAATATTTTAAAGACTTTTGGGAATAAGTTGGTGAGCTTAGAGAAGCAGCAATCTTATACCAGACCTTATCAACAACAAGGTCAGACTTCAAGTTAGTAGTACCAAGGCAATAAGCAACAATACCAAGGTAACTACCAAGTTCTAAGACAAAATGTGAACTCAAGGCCTTTTCAGGCATATAATCCAGCACCTGTTAGTGCAACTAGGGACCTTGTCCCTATTCAAAATAATATTGTTGCTGATTATGAATGGTGCTATCCGTGCAACCAACCACATAATCAAGCCACATGCTCTAATGGACTTATATATTAGGAATTAATGGTGCAGAATGCTTCAAGCTCACAACAAAACATACCTAATGATGGAGCTCCACAATAGTAGGAGTAGCCTACAAATGATGCTACTCTGCTTAACTGGAAGGGAGAAGAATTTTGTGGAGTTAATATAGATGATTCTCCAATTGCAACAAATACAAGACCAAAGAAAGGATCCTTTGAACTTGAGCAAGTAACTAATAAAAGAAAAGAAACAGCTGCAAAACCATCTACATCACAAGTGCCTCACATTTTGCAAAGGAATCAACAAGTTGATGCCAAGGAGCAGCCACACATGCAAGTTGATCATGCTGGTGTAAAGGCCCATCAAAAGGTAAATCCAGTTGTCCCTTTTAATATTATTGATAACATGAAAAGATGAAAGTAACAATGTCTATGTGGGACTCATTAGCTATCCTAGATCAAAAAGACATGTTATAGTTAGCTCTGTCAAATTTGAAAGTGTCTGATAAGCCACGAGTAGGTTAAGTTGGAGCTATTTTTACAAATGATCCACAAGATGATAAACAACCCAACAAAGAAATAGGTAAGGATGTCAAACCACCTCCGTTTTATGTATCAGTGATTATAGGTGATAAGTTAGTCCATAACTATATGGTAGATAGTGGAGCTAGTAGCTCTATAATGCCAAAACAGATTGTTGATAAACTAGGACTAAAATATCAGCCTTTAGAAAAGGGAGTTATTTAGTTAGATGGTACCTCAGTCAATAACTTTGGTTTCATCATAGGCTTGAGCCTTACACTTCATGCTTGTCCAAATTTTTTAGTTATGCAAGATATATGTGTTATAGATCTACCACCTTTCTTTTCCTTGTGTCTCTCAAGAGACTTTACAACTAAGATAGGAGGTTATGTTTCTACTGACTGATCACATATGTTGTTTAGAACAAGCTATGGAACTAAGGTTACTATCAAATCTAATTTTTTTTGCAAGGATCACATAGAACCTTATAATCCAAGTATAATTAATGTTGTTCCAAATACTGTAGACACAAATTGTGTTGTTTTTAGTGACAGTGAGCTTGTTGTTGCTCAAGAGCTACAAGTAGAGAGTGTACCTAATGTGTTGTTACATGAATGGGCAGCAAAAAATGTAATGGAAAGTCTTGATGACCTCATTCAAGATGTTGGTATGGGTAATTATGTGCTGCATGACCCTGATGCAGAGGTTCCAAACCTTGAAAAGAATACAGATCAATTGCTAGAGTAGCAAGATGAACTTTGGGAGATGTATTTTGATGGTTTCAGAAGTAAAAATGGAGTTGGTGGAGGTGCAATGCTTGTGTCTCCACAAGGTGATAAGTATTTTTCATCCTTCTGCTTTTCTTTTGTATGCTCTAATAACACTATTGAGTATGAAGGACTTATTCAAGGTCTTGAATGTGCAAGGAAACGAGGAATAAACTGCCTAAAGGTCTATGGAGATAGTGAGCTGATTGTTAATAAGGTAAGAGGTCTGAATGTTGCTAAGAATGATGCATTGAAGTCCTACAAGAACAAAGTGTGGGATATAATAGAGGAATTTTATTCCTTTAACTTGGTTTTTATCCTGAGAAATCAAAATAAACATGCGGAAAGACTTGCTGCTATTGGTGCATAGTTTGACATCCCAAATGATAACAAGAAGGAGAAGGTGCAGCGATATGTCAAACTAGTAATCAGATCTTCCATTCTAGACAACAAAATTCACTGGCAAGTATTTGACAGTGATGAACAGATTTTATCTTTCCTACTTCAAAAGGATCAGTTTTCAGTAGTGAATCAAGAGAAGCTTAAAAAGCACTATGAAGAACGGATCATATAGTTGAAGACAAATAAGCTTCCCAAGGGTTTAGTTACCTTGGAGTCAATTTTTAATTTTGATGATCAGCTTAAGAAGAGTAAAGTTAGTATTCAAGTCAAAGAAGACCATTATGAGGAAATTGAAAATTTTAAAGGTAAGCTTCTTAAGATAGGAAAAATTTGTTCAAATGAAGATAGAAAGGCTTTTATTGCTTTATGCCAAGAGTTTCATGATGTTTTTGCATCAAAATATTCTAATTTAAAGGGTTTTGACCCTCATATGCTCAACATACAATTGAATTAGAACCTGATGTTAGGCTTGTTAGGAAAAAGCAGAGACCTTTGAACCCCAAGCTTGATCCTTTAATGATTATAGAGCTGACTAAGTTAGTTGAGGGGGGTATTGTATTTCCAATTAAACACACCTCCTGGGTTTCTAACCTTGTTCCAGTTAGAAAGAAAAATGGGGAGATAAGATTATGTGTAGATTTTAGAGATCTTAATAGCGCATCTTTAAAAGATCGTTACCCATTACCCTCCATGGAACAAATTCTTCAAGTTGTTGTTGGTTCAGAGAGATTTTCTCTTCTAGATGGTTATTTTGGTTATAACTAGATTTTAGTCAAGGAAGAGGATCAATATAAGACATCGTTTACAACAAAGTGGGGCACTATGGCCTACAAGAGAATTCCTTTTGTCTTATCTAACACCAGTGCTACATTTAAAAGGGCCATGGATATGGAATTTCAGAGTCTAATTCATAAGTTTTTACTTGTTTATCTAGATGACATAACAGTATATTCTAAAAATGCAAATGAACATTTATTTCACCTCAAGCAAGTTTTTGAAAAATACAGAGAGTATGGTATATCTCTCAATCCAAAAAAAATATATTTGTTTTTCATGAAGGTAAACTATTAGGACACATAGTGTCAAAGCAAGGAATTACTATTGACCCTGAGAGAGTTAAAGTCATACTTGAGTTGCCATTACCCAATCATAAGAAAGGTTTGTAGAGATTTTAGGCATAATCAAAATTTTAAGAAGTTCATACCTGATGTTGCAAATATGTTACAACCTTTAATTGCCATGTTAAAGAAGAATGTAGTTTTTAGTTGGACTAAAGAAGCCAAACGTAGCTTTGAAGCAATCAAAGAAGCTTTAAAATTAGCTCCTACACTGATAAATATAGATTTCTCAAAGGATTTCATTCTATATTCTTTTGGTAGTGTAGGTTCAATTTCTGCTATGCTAGTTCAGAAAAATAGTGATGATTTAGAGCAGCCAATAGCCTTTTTCAGTCAAGGTCTAGCTGATTATGAGAAGACATATACCTTTGTTGAAAAACATGTTCTTGCTATGATTAGAAGCTTGAAGAAATTTAAACCTCTAATCTCCAACAATAAGATACATGTTATGGTTGCACACCCTAGTGTGAAATAATTTCTGCTAAGTAAAGACCTGAGTGAGAAAAGAGCAGGGTGGATCACAAGAGTTATGGAGTTTTATGTTGACATCAAAATCACAAAGCTTGTTAGAGGTAGAGGATTGTGTGAACAATTAGCCTCAACTCCTGAAGATGAACAAAATTCAAAAATAGAGACTATTTTAGTCACTGATAATGAGCCTCAAAATGTTGTGCCTGTGTTAGATGCAAGTTGGGTTCAAGATATGACCCATTTTCTACAAACTAGTAAATGTCCACCAGGTTTAGATAGATCTAAACTAAGATACTTCAGGTTGTAGTCAATCCCATATGTCTTAATTGATAACATTCTTTTCAAGAAAGACCTTAATGGTGTTTTATTAAGGTGTATTGACACTAATCAAATAGAAAAAGTACTTCATGATTTTCATGATGGAACTTCAAGAGGTCACTTTGCTCCAAGAATAGCGGGCTAGACAATTATGAGAGCTAGCTATTATTAGCCAAGCTTGTTTAAGGATGCCCATGCTTGGGCAAAGAAATGTGTAAAATGTGCTCTTTTTGCAAGAAAAGAGAGGCTGCTAGCTTTTCCTCTGCAGCCAATTCAGGTTGAGAAACCCTTCATGAAATGGGGAATTGGTTTTATTGGGCCAATAAATCCACCTTTCAGTGCTGGTCACAAGTGGGTACTTATAGCAACTGATTATTTTACACGATGGACAAAAGAAGTAGCTTTGAAAGAAGCTAATGAGTCTTCAATTTTAAGCTTTTATGAAGATATAGTAACCAGGTTTGGAATTCCTGATTCCATCATTTTAGATCTAATGCTCTTGCATTTGTGGGATTAAGAGTTATAGATTGGGAAATAAGACATTGAATCCATCAGAATACCTCCTCAAATTATTACCCTCAAGGTAATGGTTTGGATAAAATTACAAATAAAAATTTGATCAGGATCATTAAAAGAACTATGGAGGAGAATCAAAGAGTTTGGCACACCAAATTGAAATATGCTCTATGGGTAGATAGAATAGCCCCTAAGAGGCTAGTTGGAAATTCTCCATATGTTCTGGTTTATGGAAAGGAGGCAAGGTTTCCTTTATTTGTAGAGTTGCCAGCTCTTGACATTGTACATAAGCTGGAGATGTTTGAAGAATAGGACCCAATGTCCATTAGATATACTGAACTCATGGAGCTTGAAGAGACAAGGGACAAAGCTATGAAGTCTTTTGAGTATCATCAACTCCAAAAGAAGAGGGTCTTTGATAAGAAAGCTACACCCAAAATTTTCAAGGAGGAAGATGTTGTTCTCAAGTGGGATGTGCTGAAGAGTAGGCTAGGTAAGCATTCAAAGTTTTAGAACTTCTGGACTGGCCCATTTGTCATCACTGAATGCAAGGAACACAATGCATTTCATTTATCAAATATGGATGGAGAAATCTTACCAATTCCAGTTAATGGGATTCACCTCAAACGTTGTTTTGAGGTATGATTTAACTTTATACATGCTAGGATAAGTTTTATACTTTCAATAAAGTGTTGATGCACTATAGTTTAGTTACAAATTTCATTCCCTAATTGGTTTTCAGCATAGCTAGATAGTTTCCTTTATGTTGTTTTTTCAATAAATGTTGTGTCATTCATACTATCAAGTCTAAGTTACAAAATTTTTGAATCTATTTTCCTAAGTCATGAGCACAGTTTTTGAGTGACTCCATCCCCAAGGATAGGTCTAGGCAACTGGTCAAAATATTTAGCAGGCAACCATGCAGCAAATGTCACAAAAAATGTTACCATATTTTCACTCATAGGCTCAATCAGGTGGAGTTTGATGATTTTAAAATGAGAAATGAGGTGTATTTTATTAACTTTCCTACATTACATTCAAATGTATAAATGAAACAATCTAGAAAAGATTAGAATTACAAATTACTGCATCTGTACGCATGCATGTAATAGAAGAAAGACTTTGATGTTTTCATAAAAGAGCAATCTTTATTGAATGTATAAGTGTAAATTATCTCACACAAGCCGTGAGATTGACTTAACTTATTCAATACAAATTATGAAAAAATATATACATGAATAAGTAAAGAAAAGAAATGAATGTGTATAGAAGGAAGGTAACCAACCATTGCCTATGAATGACTGGTTTTGATGTGTCCTTTTGTCCTGCTCCTATCTCAAGCTTCATCTATCCCTTCTAGCTCCATACCGCCTCTAGTCCTACATGTGAGAGTAACAATGGTGTTAGAGCATGCTCTAAGCAATGATTGATTACAAACATTATATACACATTCACCCTATGCATGTATAGAATGATCATTATGTGCATTAAATAAGCTATGTGTACATTTTAGGTGTCCCAGAAAACCATTATAGTCATCAAACACACCTAAAATATACATGGTTTTTTTAACTTATTTGCTTCATGTGCAGCTACAGGTGTAATCATGTCTTTGTTTTATTCATCTTAATTCAGCATGTGGGCTAAAATGAGGCTCCTACAAGAGTTGAGCCCACCATGTTTGAGGAAATGAGATATTCAGGGTGGTTCTTTACTTATACCTTGTTTTTGATATGCATATGAGCAATACCAGGTATGTGTCACAATTATGCTTTTGTTGCCTCATCATACAATTTTGTCCTGACATTGTCTACCTTTCCTCTAGAGACTCACAATCTGGCATTTAAATGCAAACAAAAAGGAAATATCTCTAAAGAAAAGGCCAGGCAATGCCAAAAGAAATTGTATTACCTTTAAATGTTGGCATAATTTCCAAATGAGGTGATGTACCTCGAAGTCAAGTGTTCTATATTAGAGATGCAATTACTTTTTTTTATTTCCTATGATGTACTCATCCAAGATCATCATCATACTGAGATGAAAGCATAGAGAATCAATATAAAGGAGATTGACCACAGTCATTATGGAAGCCATGAAAGGGGAATTCAAGCAACCCATAATGATAAAACAGCAGGACAGGTGGCTTTCAACAAAGTTTGATCTCCTTCCAACTTATAGTGAAGGCTCATCTATATCAGCCCAAAATATACAAAGTGGAGGTGTTTTGTTTTCTAGAAAATACATCATGGAATATATATATTCAAGCATTTTCTTGAGAATATCAAGCAGAATGAAACACAATCATATCAAGTGCAAGGTAGAGCATACCATGACAGTTATTGAGAACATGAACATGAGAGAATAGGATAATTCATATTGATATGAAGGGATTATCATAAAAATGACATAACAATAGTGGTCAAAATCTCAAAAATAAACTGTTTTTAATACTGTCCAACAGTAACAACCACAACTTTGTTTACAAGAATGTATGATAGAATCAGTGTTGTGGCTTCCAAAATCCATGATACAAAAATAGTACAAAGGAGGCATTCTGAGGATATTATTGGCAGATGATAAAAGGACAAACCTTTATACTATGAAAGCTATTGAGAAGAGTAACCATGCTATGGGTCAAAACAGTCAACAAGAGACAGAGATTAGAAGTGGTTGGTCGAGCTTGTGCTGTGAAAGAAGTAGAAGGGAGAATCCTCATTAAAGGTGTAGTCATCCCAATTGATAGTCAATGCATTATTAGTCTCCAATTTCAGTTTGATAATGGGGCAGTTTCTCCTAAGGCAAAGCCACCATGTGATAGTCATAGTGAGGGTTTGCACTAATAAGAAAAGATGCACATATATAATGCCTTTTCAAAAGAGAGATAAGGAAACCATGTCCATTATTTTGTATATGCATAAATGTCATAAAATGGAGATATTTAAAGCTGGAACAAAAGGGTTTTGTAAAATCATATTTTCAAAAAATAGAGAATAGAGGCCAATCTATCAGTTTTGCTCCAAATGTTTAATCTCTCACACTCATTTTCTATTATCAATCTTGCATAGAGAAGAAATCTCGAGTAAAAAGAGGTCTTTCTTGAAAAAATATACAAAAAACCCTCATGGGTTTTAGTAAAAAACTCTTTAAATATGAGCACAAAAGGGATTTATGAGAAATGCTTAAAATATGAGAAATACATGAAATGAGCTGAAGACAAACATTGAAGGGTTTATATACAAAAGAGGAAAAGTTGTTTTTCACAAATCATACAAACCCACTTGGCGTTTTTGTGTTTCAAACACAAAATATTCTTCTCAAGGGTTGGCCATTGTTGAAAATGGTGTCTGCTGTGTCTACAATAAGGAGTATGGCTACAACCTAAATTGGAAAATCCTTCATTTTTCTTCAGAAAATATCACATATTCTTTAAAATAGGAACATGGAAATAATAATGAAGGCATGGGAAAATAAAAGATATGCATTTATTTTCAAAATGCCCTCATGAAGCTCCAAATAGAGTTTATCCATGGCGGCCAGATAAGAAGAAGCACATAAAATGAAACAAATGCAAGCAGAAGCCACGTCCTGTATAATAGAAACTTATCCAAATTCTTGTTGTTTGAAGAGATACATTCGAGTATCTTTCAACAAAAGCTTTGAAATATATTCCAGTATTGGCCTCAAAATGAGCAAAGACATCGAAAAAAGATAGAATGAGGAAAAGACATCAGAAACTAGTCATGACTATGACATAAACACCTGAAAATACTTCAAAATGAAGAGCAATGTCTAGATTTCTGTCTAAGAAAAGCTTACCATTCATTCTCTTGTGAAAACTTCAAAGAAATCTCTCATAATTCGTAGTGAATGGTGAAAAAAAAACACCCAAACCCTAGCTTGGTGGCAGCCTAAGCTTCCTCCAAAAGCTTCGGAACAAAATGAAATGCAACCTCTACTTTTCATGTGGTTTTTGTTGTTAGGGTTTCAACCCTAAAATGTTCGATGAGTAAAAGGCATTTTTTGCCTTTTTATTTCATATTTGCAAGCTAACTAATACCCACATGGATTTTTCTTTTTAATTTAGGCATGAAGTATGAAAGATGACTTAGGCATGACTAAGTCAATTTGGACTTAGTAATTCCTTTCACTTTTGTCTATACCGATGCATGCAGATGAGGATTTTATTTTTTTCATTTTTGTTTTATATTGTAAAATGACTAAACTTAAATGATGATTTATAAATCATTTAGTTTAAATCATTATCTTTTGAATGCAAATTGAGACATATATCAATTTGACTATGTCATGAAGGTTTTCAATGTATGGAAGAAGAGATAAGCTTATATTAATGACATGCCAAGATTGGAGGGAGGTTATTTTCAGTTGGAAAACATGAAGAGAGCATCTAGGAGTATTTATTTTGCTTCTTGGAGACATATGGAGAAAATTTAGGCATGTTGACTCCATTTAGAGAATTTTTAGAGGTAGTTATGGTTTGATTAAAGTCTTGCATGACTTTTTCATCCATCATGAGCTTTTTTTGAGAGAATATAGGTGCTAAATTTTAGGCCTTATTGTTTCATCCGACCCATAGAGCTTCTAGGTCCTATTTTGATGGTTTTTTGTTGGGAGTTGAGGGATATAGTCACTTATGTGACTTCATTGTAATTAGTTCAGATTATGCTTTTGATGTGCTAGCGACTTTCTCAGTCCTTTGATAGTTTGAGCATGTTTTTGTAACTCATTTTGGAGTATGAAATACATAATTTACCTTGGATATCATTGATGATCTTAATTTTCCTTCTTGTTCTTGAAAGAATTGTGCATTACCAGGTGATTAATCAAGTTATTTGTAAAAAATTATATTTTCCTATAACTTTGTCTCATGTATCATGCCTTTTTCTGTAAAAGTAGGGTTATGTAAGTTATGAATTGTGTTTTAAAATTGCATATAAACCTTTTTATTTTGTGAAAGTTTCATTTCCTTATTGAAAGTGTATGCAAATAAGACCTTTTGATGAAATATTTATGCATAAACTTATAGTAACATGTTGTGCAGTTCAATATTTATCATCAACATTCAAGTGTATGCCAGTTTGAATGTTTCATATCTCTTATTAGTTTGGTGTAGCACCCAGTTTTTCCCACTTTCAGTATTTCATCTTTAGCAATCCTTCTTCCTTTTTCCCTTCATAAAATTTAGTAGTTTAGGTGATATTACCAGCTAGGAAGCCAACCTATCTAGAGATTCACTTCATAATTAGGTTCCCCACAGTCTTGAAGTGTTTCCATGTTTCTATAGCTAACTGAGTTTCATAACTCAGTTTGGGTGCAAGCTTAGGAGATAACAGTTATATTTTAAAGAATTTAGCACCCAAGCATCCCAAAATCTACATGTAGCGCATTAGCAAGTGTTGAGAATGAATGGTGAGAGGTCAATGATTCAAATGATTAGCCTCCTCATTTAGCCAATAAAATCTTTGGTTTGTTTAAACAAAATCCAATGCCTATGTATTTTGAAGATCATGCATGGCTTGGTGGTGGAGAGTGATAATAGCATTAGGGAGGTCATGTGTTCGAACCTCCCCAAAATTTTTTTTACAAACAAACCAACCTTGCTCTGGAGTAACCATAGGGGTTCCACATGGCACCCAACCATTGGATCATGTGGCACCATTTAATTCAACCTCACCTTGACACATGTCAAGCAACTATTGGCCCATGTCCAACTACCATGTCATATACCTTGTTAGTTGTACTGCCACATGTCAATTTTTGAGCCTACCACATGTCAACTCTAGAGACTACCATGTCATCATGATGATTTCATGCTAATATCAGCATTCGTACAGTCTAGTCAACATTTTCTATGAAACTTTTACTAGCCATAACTTGCACATACAAAATTTGATTGACATGATTTGAGTGGTGTTGGAATCATCTCGATGAGATCTTCAACATTGTGCCATTTTCTTCAGCATTTGGAACTATCAATTTTTTTGGTGAAAAAATATCCACTTGGATCATTACATTAGGTAAAGTTTCCCTTGGTATTATGGAGGTATCAATGACATGTTTAGGTTATGTGATTGCTGAATAATTGATAACTTGATGTCGAGGGTTTTTTTTAATCTATAGTGGTTCTAGGATACCTTGTTCACGTAGGCCTAGTCCTTTCCCTTGATAATGCATCCGTTGAAAATTTTTGTTTGCCACTAAATATGATTTGTCTTGGAAACAAGGTGCTAATCCTTCTCTGCTATGTTGTGAATCTTCAAAGGTGATAGTTTCTTCATTGCTAAAAGAGCTTGCTCTGAAAAATGTAAGTGATCCAAGTTTATAAATCGTAGGTTCTTCAATATGCTGGATGTCTTCATGCTCAATTTCTTCGATATGAGTTTAGGATGTGTCAAATTTTGATTCTTCTTCAAGAGATGTCGATGATTCATAGTTGATACAAAAACTTTCTTTATGATCACTATGAAATTCTATCGATTATGTTATGCCTTGATCATTTGTAAGGATGTTAAGAGTAGGAGACTCTTATTTTGGAAGATTATCTACATGTCTTGTGGAAGCATGCATCTAATGGGTAGATGTAGGAGTGCTTGACGTATGGATATGGTCTTCTTTTGAAGAAATTTGTATGGATTGGAAGATATTTACTGTCATTGTATTATTTCAATGATATGGATTCTTGGTCTTGACTAGTTTTTGAGCTACCATTATTATCATATTGAAAGGGACCCATTAGATCATGAGAAGAGATGGATTCTTGATCTTGACTTAGTTCAAAGTGATCTTTGTTAACGGATTTGAAAAGACCCATCAAAGCATGATAGTATGCAAGAGATATAGATTCTTGATCTTGACATAGTTTGGAGTTATCTTTGGTATGCTTTGGATTATGTTCAAGTGACATGGATCAATTTAAAAGAATGGATTGATTGCAAAGGATTCTTGGATGTCTTCGAAATGTGGACATGTGGGTGATAGCTCTTGGCTTAGATTTTCTTCATTGGGTATGAGTATCAATTTAAGGGTTTCTCGATCCTCAAGTGGATTTGAATCAAGTGTTGTATGAAGGATCTCTTCAATATTTGCAATAATGAGGCCAAATGATGTCAATATGTATTGAAATGGACCATTGCTAGACATTGATGGGGGATGTTGATCGTGCTTTGGAAAAGATTCTTGATGTATGTCATCATTCTCATTGGGTGAGGTAGAGGCATCGTTAATGTGATTATTTATGGATGAATCTTGAAGGTTATCCTCAACAATTATTGCTCCTTGATCAATGAGGTCTTGTATGAGGTTCTTGAGTCTTATATAGTTTAATGTTTCATGAGCTTGTTCTATGGTATTCACAATAAGCATCATCGTCGTGCCATGAGTATTTTATTTGAGGTTCATAACCACCTAATGACTTTGGAAGATTGATAATATTGGAATGGACTAGCTTGTTTAACACCAACTCGATTGGATCCCCTAAAGGAGTGTATTCACGTTTGGTGGTGTTGTTGGATTGTAAGGCTTGTGGTTGTTGTGATGATTGTTGATATTGTGTTTGAGATTGTTGGAGTTGATACGCAACATTTTGATGTATGCTAGGGTCATTTTTGTGCATGTTTTGTGAAGGTGGTTTCATGAATGGATCCATCCCATAGTTCATCATGTATGGATTTGACATGTTTAGTTTTGATACGTTTGTATTTGAGATGTTCATGATTGGGATGTATTGACTTGGTGGGATGATGTTGAGTTGGGGGAAGCTCATGCTTTGATTGTTTGGTTGATAGACTTGTAAGTTTTGACATTGATTAAAATATATCATATGGCAATATGTTCCAAAGTTTTGACTAGGGATATCCCTAGTTGCTATGTCATTGAAGCTAGTAGGATATGACATGACCCCATGTATGGATTATATGGAAGTAAATTTGGATAGTGAATTGGAATTGACATGTTTTTTTCTGATTTTAAGATTGAATTTGTAAAGACACATAAGTGATCTAGGATCAATGTTTCATTGATGAGTTATTTATATGGATGGATGGAGGATGTGAAACCTTCAATTTTGACAAAGTTTAGACTAGATATTTTAGGTATATTTGAGGATGATGATGATGAACTCACAACCTTGGAAGTAGACTCATGAATCCAAAGTAAGCCTTTGCATAATGATGTTTGCTAACTCAACCAAATAATTGAAAATAGATTGTTTTCAAGAATGAAGCCAAACTAGGTGATAGGATGAAGATATAAGTCCAAATGATTTATGTCAAAATGTTAAGTTGTTTGAAATGGAATGTTTTGAAGGTGAATTTGATGGTTTGTTGTTGGTTGAGTTGATCCTAATGATAACCTAGAAAATGTTTTGACAGTTCCAATATAAAGATAGAAATCACATTTTTGTTACCGTTTTGAATGATCCATATAGTCACAAGTTTATTTTTTCATGAAACTCAGGTTTATTTGCCAAAAATCAGAATTTGGAAATTTGTTAAGTTTGTTGTAATTTTTTTACAGGAAAATCATTGCACTGTTAGTACAAAAGCATGCACTATTTTCTACAAAAGCACTGAGATGTATGTAAAAGTGCAGAGATTTCTACAAAGGCACGTTGATTCCAACATAAATATTGTACTATCAGAAACAAAAGCATTGAGATGCAATTACCTAAGTTTACTCTAGAAAAAAAGTGCTACGATGTATAGAAGAGCTAAGATGTAAGCAAAGGTGTTGTTTTGATAATAATAGAAGTGTTGAGATGCATACAAAAGTGCTACACTTTCAAACAAATGCACTATAACTTGTTCAGAGGTTAAAATTTTGCAAGTTAGTCAACATGTTTGATGTTTATTTTGTGTTTGATCTTTTTTGCATGTGATAAAAACATAGTAAACAATGCATTAAATTGACTCAGCTAGTGTTGGATGATTTTCATGTGTTCTTCTTCCACAAGATCACACTAATATATTTCATGGGTTTCCATGATAAAAGCACACCATAGAACACAATCCTAGTTGTAGTGGTAGATTAGGGTTATCTTCTAAAAGTGGGCCCACTAATAAAATACCACATAATGAATGGACAGTTCTAGAGTATGCCAAGGTCATGTACCACCTCGACACCTATTACCTCAGAAGGAAAAATTCCTTGCGAGGGGTTTTGTCACCTCAAAGAAGATTGGTGCATAGCAAGTAACTTCACGCGTTGATCCTATCACACTACACCACTTAGAGAATATAGTCTACAAATGGACTTTAGGCTTCTAAATACAAGGTTCGTAGTGGAGGTACTCTGTAAACACCAATGCATACAAAAAAGCTATATGGAAATACCATCTCCTTGTGTTTGTAATCACCTAGGACCACATAAGAACACTTGAAATCTACATGCTTGGATAGAGCTACAACTTTCGCTCTCACCCCTTTATATAGCCTGCTAAAAAAACATGCTTGAGGTAAAACCCTAGGGTGATGAAATCCCTAGGCAGGCCTCATAACAATAAAGGAAGGATTAATGTTTCTATTTCTCATCACCCAAGATCACACGTAGTGTAAGGGGAGCAGATAAGTAGACAACTCCTTCGATGTTTAAAAAGAAAAAAATGAATACTAGAGGTATTTCTCATCACCCAAGTTTACATGAAGCATGAGTGGAGAGGATACGTATCTCTAGCTTACCAAGCGTGATAAACAAAGAACACGTTATCTCTAGCTTACCAAGCGTGATAAACAAAGCACACATGTTAATTTTAGGTACACCAAGGATTGAAATGTGTGGTTCATTTTTAAACACCAAATTGATTTCATGCAAGTTGTTTTGTTTGATTTTACTGCACCAAAATGAAGTGTTCAAGTTGTATCATTCAATTTTAATGCACCAAGGGAAAATGAATTCATTTAATGCACTAAATCAAATGTGAGGATTGTGTTGTTCATTTTTAAAGTACTAAATTGAAATGTGAATTCATTTTAAACCACCAAGGGAAAATAAAGACCAGATTAACCCTACAAAACAAATGTTAGTATATTCCTTTTCCTAAATGCCACATGCTACAAAATAGTTAGATGAAATCAAGAAACAAAAAATTGTTAGGGTTAGCCAAAGATTAAAGATAAAAATCAAATTAAACCCTTAAAATTAGCTCACTGTTATACCTGACAAAAGTGTTGTACTATCAAAAAGAAGCGTTGTATTGTTGAATTTACAAAAGTGGGGCAGTTTGGAAAAAGGCACCCCAATTTTGCAAAGGTGCCCTAGTTTGTGGAGACAAAAGTGCCCCACTTTGCACAAAAGCATCAAATTGTTAGGTGACAAAGGTGCAAACCTTTGACAAAAGCATGGACCTTTAACAAAGGCACTGTATTTCCCTTAGAACCTAGAATGGCTAACAAAACTCAAAGAAAACTTATTAGAGAAGGACGTGGGTCCCACCGGGCATACCAAAATGTAAGTATAATGAATTAAATTAATCAAAATACAATGAAATGAAACAAATTAAATAAGAAATTGATCAATTCAAGATAATACTCTAATAAAATTAGTCTAACATTACTAAAATGATTCAAATAACATCAAAGACATCTAAATTATAATCAATTAAAACCATTAGCAATGCAAACCTGAAATCCCATTGTGGATTCAGTGCAAATGGATTGGTATGGGATGTGTATTACTCAAATTGTCTAATCCATGTTGATGCAAAAGCTTGGGTTGATGGTTGAATGGGGACGATTCACACAAAAAGATCTCAAATTGATTAAATGTGAGTAATGAATTTGGGAGAGTAACTTTGCATAAGGTTGTTGTAAGGCCACTTGGTCAACTCACCATAATGCATGTAGGGATTTCCTAGTATGTGGTAGCAATGCACCCCTTGGCATAGTGTTCTTATGGTTCATGATAGTGTTACTTGTTATATAATTAAATTTCTATATGATTCAATTATGTGTGATAAGCGTAAGTAGTCACTAAAGGAATAAAATAACAGGCAGGGGGCATTGATGTAATACCTTATCATTTTGTCTTCTAGTTATTTAGGCCTAATATGACGACAAAGACTCTAGGGATTTCATGACTCAAAACTCATGAATTCTTATTTTGAATACCATGATTAGGTTTGAACTATATGGTTTTTGATAACAAACATTTACTAATTGATTTATAAATATCAAATAATATTGTGTTGAGTGGAAAACACTTACAAGAAATATTTGATTTGATTAATGATCTCGAGATAAGGTAGTAAATCAATATTTGTTTAGACTACCATGATCTTAGATTAAATATTTTATATTAATATATTTGGTTAAAGAATTATTTAAGAACAATATATTTAAAACTATTTATAGTACATGATACCATAACAAATTTATTTGGGTGTTCAAGTAATTGTTACAAGTACAATGCTAGATCAAGATGAAGGGGTTATTACTTAATTTAATGAAAAAATTATTCTAGTGATTAGTGATGGTAACTGGGCATACCTATAGGAGAGAATTGGGAGCTAGAGTGTCTATTTCAATGACACTAGAAAAACTTAGGTTTCTTGATTTAACATGTAACAAAGTACCCTAGATGAGTTATGATTAAGGTAATTTAGTTGTTTATGAGACGTAGAGTATAAATAAGTTCTTGTTGCTTCGGCTATGCCACTTAATCACCTTTGTGAATTTATTATAAACTATATTAATATATTGTTATTTATAAGTTCATTATAGTTATGCAATATCCTAATTTTATATATATGGCATTGTTGTTAACTCTATTTTATGTAATAGTGATACATATGAGATTATTATATAATGCCATTAGAAACATTAATAAGATAAAAATAGAGTAAGATTATTGTCACAAACCATTATTATTATTTTTGTTTTACATTCCAAAAGGATGTAACTTTATTTTCAAATGAAGACAATTTCATTTGTTAAATATCATAATAATTACCAAATTATGCATAGGTAGAAAATAGAATTTGTATTAAAAAAAGAAAAGAAAGAAAGAGCTATTCCGTACAATCCATACCTAGTGAATAATTATACTCCTTGGCTAGAAAAAATAGACACAATCAACATTCGGCTCAGACCATGGCCTTGACCTCAAGTATGTCAGGGAGTAGCTGTAGGTTCATTTACGAAGTTGATAAATTCGCCTCTCTGCCTGTGACTTTCTTGTGTAAAATTAGCTTAGGTTTGGTATTAATGTTGGCAATAGAAAGTTGGAGACCATAATGTTAATTGATGGTACACCTCTTTTTTTTCTTTACTGCTGAGCATGGGCAGTGACGGTTATTTGTGAGAACCCTTTTATCAGTGAAAGATTTGATTAAAAGTATGATGTCCTAGTAGTCTAGGTATCATGCCAAGCAAAGCTTATTTAATTCTTGAAACCAATTTTATCATGAAAACAAATCATGTCACGCAATGAAGATACCTATTGGTGTAAAAGATTGCGGGCAATCTTGTCTTGAGCTCTGACAACCCCAATATTTTGAGATATACCCCTCGTCTTTTGAGGGAAAAAGGGAATCTCATTAATCATCGCTGGGTAGGTGAGGGGCAGTAGGATTGTGCATCTCAAGCCATTGTCAACTAACTTTTATGGTCTTAAATTTCTGGGATTGAATCTTCAGCTAGGGGGGTTAAAATAGAAAAGGTTAGATGCCATAAAGGGAATTAAAAAAAACACGAAATGAGGGGAAAATTATCTGTTAATGGAGGAAGAAGAATGGCTAGTAGGAGTTGGGCGTGGAAGACCAAGCAGTTTCTCATCTTCGATCCACCAAAGTGAAACATTATCAATTGCGTAAGGATGGCATGGGGGTTTTGGGTAGAGTTTGGATGGATGAAAAAAAAAGGGGGTTCTTAATTGATAATGGGATATGAGCAGTCATATTGGAGAGGGAGATTGATAGAGCCTGGGAAAGCAGTTTACTATTTTGTACAATAAATGCAGAATTTTAGTGAATACGGATTTACTTTCATTTTCATAAATGGCGGTTAGTTGAAAGGTTCTAGAGTGAAATTCATAAGTATCAGAAGGGCATTGAGGTTTTGATGAGAAAATTGCCTTTCAAGAGATTGCATAAGATTTTAGGAATGGGTGACTTTGTCATATGCAGAAGAATCTCCGCCACTTTCAGCAAATACTACAACAACAATTGGGGGAGTGTCACTAAAGACATATACCATGCTTCTTCAGGCTTTCCTCCAAAGTTCTTGTTTACTTGTGGAAAGGAAATTATATGGAGCACGTATATTGTCGAGGTACCCTGGATATGTGGACAGTCTTCCTAATTTTTACAAAAATGATGCACTTTCAATGGCTCAGGTCGGTTCTTTGAGTATTTTACTTATTAATATATA
This sequence comes from Sequoia sempervirens, assembly GCA_007258455.2. Lineage (NCBI taxonomy): Eukaryota > Viridiplantae > Streptophyta > Pinopsida > Cupressales > Cupressaceae > Sequoia > Sequoia sempervirens. Next base: position 70,391 of record VDFB02290053.1, read on the forward strand.
GATATACTATTTTAGACTTCTCATATATTTTTATCAGTGTTTGCAAAAGAAAAAGGTTACTGCGAAATCTTTTTTAGTAGCCAAAGATAAAGCCTATGTATATATGTGATGTTTCTTGCCCTTATTTTGATTTTGGTATATCTAGAATTTAGTCATGAAGTGAATCAATGAGACCTGGTTGTTATCCCAAAAATATGTTAACATGACTACTTGTTGGGAACTTTTTGTCATTCTTTACTTTCTTTTAGTTCTGATGATCCTCTTCCCTCTTTCATGAGCATCCTTGTGAAATAGGTTTCAGTATTTTATAATTTTAGATTTTCTGTCAGATTCTCCTTCCTACGTAATAGCCTCTGACTATGCTTGCTTACCAAGAGGTGAGATAAAGGAATTTGTTGAGCCTTATTGATGGTAGCACCTTCCACATTTAATGGAATTAGGGACTACCTTTTTGTGTACCTTTAAGAAAAAAAAAAACTCAACACCCACCTCTGTGAACTGTCTACTATCTTGTGCTACTAAACCCTTTAAATAAATATTATTTTGTTATCACTTATAATGTATTAAAAAAAAAAACAGCATGACATTTAAATTTCTGTAGTAATGGAAAACAAAATAAAAAGAATGAACTAATATAGTTATTAGATTTAAACGCCAAAGCCGTCGGCCAACGCAAATTGAGATTACTGCTAAATAGAAATTCTAATAAAGTTACATTTTCTGTTTTGGGCATTACAATTACAATTACTGAATATATACTGGAAACATTTTACAATTGATAGAAATCAATCTTCCAAATAATCTGTGCATTGTTTGATAGGGGTTTTATTTTGACTTTAAATGCTTTATAATTGTTGAAACAATTGAAAATTTAAATCTGTAAAATTATTTAGTTAGCTGAAAATAAGCTAAAAGAATTATATGAAGCCCCAGATGAACAATGTACCAGCTGTTTAGAATTTTAAAAATAAAAATAAAATTGTCAGAGTATTCAACTATTTAAGGCGATAGTTATTATGGCAGTTAGGTTAATATGGACAATTTTAATGGTAACCGGGAAGTGAGTGGATAAAAATATATTTTATATTTGTCATTCTTTTATATATAAAAATCTATTATAAATACCTTACATATAGCAGAAAGATACAAAGCTTGATATGCATGGTTAATAAATATCATAGAAAGAAAATTATAAGCTATGTGATTCTATTATGCCATCAATTTAATATAATTGAAGACATCCAATTTTAGATAGGAGAATAGTATAAGGTTGCTTAATCTAAATCTTATTATAACAATCTTTATTATTATTAATCCAATTAATAATGGTGAAATTGATTGTAGTTTAGGGTGAAACTATGCCCAGCAAATGATTATTCAACATTCAAAATGAGTGTATTTTTCTATCTTGTAAATATTTAATTGATTTACACTAATTCTTCCTAGTATCTTGGTATGCTTTGTGACATATATTTTTATCATGAGGTAGAATTTTTAAATGCTTATAATGGTTACAAAAAGAAAGAAAATAAAAGAGTGAATAAATGGTCAACAACTATTCTATAGCTTTATAATGGGCTAAGTTACAGTCAAAAACTGCTCACACATGCTCTAGTAATCTTTTAAAAGCTCTCTGGGTTTTATCCTTTGTCCTTTCACCTTTCCAAAACATATTTAATTTTAAAATTTGGGTAAGAGACGAAAAAGTTATGACTGTTCAAACGCTGCCCTTTTTATGCTAAAATCAGTAAGCTATAAATTGTTGGATAATTTGGATATTATGGTTTGTTTATTTTCTTGAATACAATTGTTTTGTGTTATCATTATAATAACCATGATGGTTACAAATTTAGTCTTAAAGACCTCATGATTAGGTTATTGTTATATTACTATCATTTCGTATAGAAATTAATTTATTGTATTCATATAGTATTAAATAGTTATCGAAATTTTATTTAATTATTTGATTTATATTACTATGAATAGCATCTTAAAAGTCATTTAGCTATGTGAGAAGGTAGAAGGAATGAGAGATTATATGGATCTATAATATAATCAATGGTGGATTTGTGTACGAGAATGAGGTATCATGGTTTGTATACTTTTATCTTATCAATTTAAGAGCCCACATAGATTAACCATAGTTGTCTACTTTGTATTTATTAAGCTATTGACAAACTAGTCGTGAATCAAACCTAGATGATTTATGTATTGTCGGTCAATCCAAAATGAGTTGAAGTAAACTAAAAGTGTCGAACTACGGTTCCTCTGCGAAGTATATACGTAGGCAAGGCCGTCAGCGACGAGCCTCCGAGGAATTAGGTCTAGCCCCTAGGATTTGTTCTCTTATTATTATACTTGGGAATTACCATTGATATGTATTCTATTGGTTATCACGTGTCTGGTATTATGTTTGTGATTGTTCTAGAGTTAGCTGAACTATATAAGTCTGCCTCAATGATGTGGACTCAATGTCTCCCTTTGATCCCCCACCCTTGATAGTCTAAGCAATCTAGTTATTGAACTAAAATATTATAGTTTATAATTGGTTGAAAGTTGTACACTTTCATGTAGTACATGCTTTGGTAGTAAAATTTGAGAGTTTTGTAAGTGTATGTGAGTGAAATTTGGAATTTTGTGTTTTGTCCTTAATTGTAATTTGGTTTAAATTTTTTGTCATTACAGTTGTGAATTTAATTTCATGTAAGTGTGAGGTATATTTATAGATTTTTGTAATATTGGTCAATGGTGAGGATTCAAAATTCTAATCATTGGATGAAATTGGATTGAGGATGTGAGTGTGGATCGAGGAATGAATCAATGGTCACTAATCCTTGAAGGCATGGATCAAAGATTTAATCAAGGGTCCATAATTCATGAGGATTCAACAACATCCATAAATTATATGAAATATGTATGTTGGAGATATTATTCATGTGGAGGGAAGAATTTGAACTTGAAAATGGAATATTCCATGAGAATATTCTTTGTGCAAGTTGGAGGATTGGAGGAATAATTAGTTACTTAAACAATTTAAGAAAACCATTTAATTGTGCAAGTTGAGGAATTAAGAACTTTAATTAAACAATTTAGAATTATTTAAGCAAAGAGGGAAGATGACATTTAATTAAACAATTTGATATTATTAATCAAAAGGGAAGAAATTGATATGAAGGTGATGAATTAATCAAATAAAATTAATTATTTGATTAATAGAAGAAAAGGGTGAATTTAACTAGATAATTAGACAGTATTTAATTAAATAGATGAATTAGGTGAATATGATGAGAAAATGGTGTTACTAAGCAAAATCAAGATGTGTGATATACTCGGGACATATTTAGGTTTCTACAGTATGGATAAAGTGAAAGAGAGAGATTGAGGGGAAGAGAGTGATAGAGGAGGGGGAGAAATAGAAAGGGAGAGAGAGAAAGAGAGAATATTAAATTATTGTCAGATGATAATTTCCTTAGTAAGTTTATTGCTAATTGCTTATAAATTATGAGTTTGTTGTTAGTTTTTAAAGATTATATTCACTTAAAGAATATAAAAATATCTACTATGGAACTAACCATTGAAATTTGGAAGCTTGCTTGGCACCACTAACCTAAATTAATAGCATTAGAATAAATAAATAAATAAAATAAAGAAAAATGAACCCATACAGAAAAAATTAAGAATTTTATATTATACTACAAATTACATAAGTTATCTATCATTCTAATAGTTAAATCTAGTGAACCATATGTATCCAATCTACTCTTTATGGTGTTTAATTTTGCTTCATAGTCAAACTCAAAAATCATTTCACATGTCATTATTCAATGTTCTATCCCTATATTTTATTGATTGGACATTTGATGTGACAAAAAGGTTAGAATAATGAATTCTTTTGTGTGTCAAAGTACTCAAAAAAATCCACACATCAAACTTATTCAATGTGTCTTCTAATCTATGTTATAGCAATGAGCACCAACATTATATAATACTTAATATCTTCTCCATCTATGGTAAGAGATGTCAAATTATTTCTTACCTCAACATAATGACACAAATAATGTTATATTCCTTCTTCATTATATTCATTTGTAATAACTTCATAAATATGCCTACATTGAATTGTATAAAACATCTTAATTTAATAGATGATAAAATTATAATGTTCAATAATATAAATTTTAATGTTAATTAAATAATGCATCTTTAGTACCTATTTTAACTAAATATTAGATATAGTCAAAGTTGATTGATGATTCCATATCCATGAGTTGTAGTTCTAGAAGTCAACATGTCTCAAGAAGGATTGAATTTTTAGAATACCATTCATCAACCCACTCTTTTGACACATACACATTCTAGGAATAATCTACACATAAATAATAATAGAATATCATATACCTCTTATTGATAGTCCATGAACCTATATTTTATTTTCTAAAAGAGTGGAACTCACTAGCTTGCATGTGTCTAATAACCCTCAATTTCATCTTATAAATTATACTTCACCTAAAGAAGTGTGGAATAAATTGAATATCTATTTCATACAATCAATGAATTTCACTCTATTCAATTGAATGCTAAATACATGACTCTATATCCTAATGTTGTTTCTTTAATTGAAGGCTTACTATTTTAGTTCAAATCTCAATGTTCATGGTTACAAGGTTGTGGCAATAAAAAAAATAGATAAATATCCTATGTTATTGGTCTTTTCTAAGTTGAAAGGGAAATTTTAGGTATCCTTTTCTACCTTCTAGTATATAATTTGGATACACTTGGCTCTAAATTTAAGATGCCAAATTTTGACCAATTTTTTGATAGACTCATTAGGCAACAATGTAAGTTACTCTTCATGGATACAATCACATCCTCTAAAAGTTAAGCATTAATGGAATACAAATCTAAGAGTAAAGAAAAAGAATCTTAAAAAACTAAGGTAAAATCTACTTCAACACGTGAGAATTCCTCCATAAAAAGAAAAAATATAATAAGAAATCCACTACATATTTAAATTCAAGTGAGAATCCCTCCAAGAACAAGAATAAAATTAGAGATCTCCTTGTTATTTCTATGGTATATAGGTTATGAAATCACACACTATTTTAAAGGATAGAAGCCTTACAAGAAACCATTAAGAAACATAATATTTCTATTGTCAAACCTAGCATGGGCACCTATAGTTGAAGGTTTGGATTCATCCACATAGGGTTGGATATTTGAATCAAAAGCTTCTAATAACATGAAAAATCACATGATCTACTTGAGTCCCTTTCTATTAATTCTACTTCTTAGATTGTATTGGGTTTAACTCTACACAAATTTTGGTTTTTTTGGTAGGTACTATATAGTTTACAAATGGTTGCATATTGGAAATTAAATTTAGGTAGATCTTTAAGAAATTATATTTCTAAATTTTCAATGTAAACTATAAATATGGATTATTATGATTATCTTGCAAGTTTTTATACAAATTTGATGGGATGGGAGTTGTGTTGGTGTAGCTATCCAAATCTAATTGAGACAAACACATTTTTTTTGGATTGACGGAGGAGTGATGGCTCCTTTAGGAAATTTATTACAATTCATTGGAAAATAAAATTATTTGCATGAGTGCCATAGTTATAAAATTTATATGATGTGAAAATGGGATTATGGATGTGATGTTACGAGGATAAATTGATGCATGGGAGTGTTTTTCTTGTTTGTAATTATTGGATAAGAATAGATTTTTTATGGATAATAATATCATTTGTAGAGATATAAAATTATTTTGATCCCTAAAGGAGTGTATGTCCTATTCTCCACCTCTATGTGAGTGTATTTTATATTCATAAGTGTTATAAATACACATGTAGTTTTATGTTAAATGTGTATTCATTAGGTATACTTGGTTTGTGGATGTTCTATGAAACCATATTTTCTTGGGAACCTCCTAACTCAAGAGTGAGGTTGAGAGAAAGCTCTATGTTTGTGAGGAGAGAAAATACACCATTGGTTGGATGCATACAATAATATTTATTGTGAATTATAGGAAAATTATGAGAAGTTGACCAAATATATTTTAAATAAAGTTAAAGGTAAGATTTGCATCATATTTTCCTATTGTGTGCTAGTCATGTGTATTAATAGGTTCTTTTTCTACTTCTATTTTCTTGTTCTAGGTTAAGCTAATGTTGAGATTAAATTTTCATATTCAATATTAGTGTGTTTTAGTATATGATTAATTCCTCTTATAATTCTTTGTAAGCATTGGTGATAATTTATTTATTTTTTTTTATTTTTTTTAATTTTAAATCTAAAAACATTTTTTCACTTCTATAATAAGAAGGATTTTATTTGAATACACTTAGCTATACGATAGACCCATTGAGTTAGAATAACATTATAATGGTCACTAAGTTATTTGTGTGGCCATGACCTTGAGATATAGACCTTGGAGATGAATGATTTCCTTTTAGGAGAGGTGAGGTATACTTGTGCTTTACTCATGTTGGTGAGTGTGGAAAATCACCCATCAACAAATTCAAATAAGTTTGGAAGGAATAAAACTATGTTGACATTACTAGATGGAGAAACAACTTATTGTGCAAAAATATTCCAAAGAAAGGTTTGGCTATATTTACAAAGGGGATGTCAAGAAGATTTGAACCATCATATCATCTACAACATAAATGGCTAGTGCAACTAGAAGGGTGCTAGCATGATAAGAACTTTAAAATATTATCATAAGGAGAAATGACAAAAGAGAGCATGACTGATGATGGTGTTGGGTCTAGTAGCATACAAGAAAGCATGTGTTGAAATCCATAATATTATATGGTACTTGAGATCTATGTTTGGTGCAACCCGAGGGATTTTGTTACACCCCAATTGTCTATTTACTATTTACTATTACTATATAGGGTAAATGTGAATGTAATTTGAATTTTGAAGATGAATAAATTGTGCTTGCACTTTGTTATCAATGAATTGTGAATGAATGTTATTTCATTTAATGATACGTGAATAAATGCATATATGTGAAATGGATGGTTATTGAATTGATGTTTCACTAATACACAAACAACAATATATGACTAAATAAACTACTAAAAATTGCATATAAATGACTAACTTTAGTCACATGGCTATTAGTGGTTTATTTGTAGTCATTTATAACACTACTAAATTTATGACTAAACAATTTTAGTCATTTTTTTAGTTATTGATTTTAGTCATTAATTTGGTCATTGATTTGGTCATTGATTTAGTCATTAATTTAGTCATTTATTTAGTCAAGGTAGTGATTTATTTAGTCATATATTTAGTCATTAATTTAGTCATTGATTGTTATTAACTGGTCATTTATTTAGTCATGGTAGTCATTACTTTAGTCATATATTTAGTCATTAATTTAGTCATATATTTAGTCATTAATTTAGTCATTAATTTAGTCATTACTTTAGTCATTACTTTAGTCATTAATTTATTCATATATTTAGTCATATATTTAGTAATTAATTTAGTCATTACTTTAGTCATTAATTTAGTCATTAGTTTAATCATATATTTAGTCATTAATTTAGTCTTTTTTATTTACTAACCAGTTTCCATTAATTGGTAGTAAATATAGTCATGAAATGAATAATTTATTAAATACCATAAATTTTATAATGCAAAACTAACATAATATTAAACTTGAACTAAAACATAAAAGAAAATAAAAATTACATATACGAACAAGCTACAACATGCTAGAATTAAAAGATTGATTCAACATCATGATAAATAAAGGTAATCTGCAATAAAAAAATTAATGCATATATATATATATATATATATAAAGTTAGAAGATGTCAAAGCTGTCTAAAAGTATATATGTAAATATAATGAAAAATGTCAAAGTTGTCTAAGAGTTTCCAACTCTTTCAAATACACCATGATAATTAAGATCCCTAAACAACACATTCAAATTCTCCATAAAGCAGTGAACCAAGATGTCTAACATTAACTAGTACATGATAAACATGTTCAACTATGTCATTTTTTGCAAATATTTTAGTGGCAACTATGTGAAGGTTCCCTCTTTCTTTTTCAGACGAACAACTCCATCTATTTTGTCTTCATAAACAAGGGGTATGTTACTTGTGACCTTTAAAATGTTTACATTTGCATCTCCTATTCCTTTCAAGTTGAATCTATGTACAATAGATAGGGAATGAATCTACCCAATGCCCACAACATCACCATCAAACGGATCCAACACACCCTAACTTTATCCCCTTAGATTTGAGTTTATCAATACATTTATGCAAAAAGAAAAAAATAACACATTATATTAGATAGGTAATGATTACCCTTGTTTGCATAATAAAACAACCATTACTTACGGGTATGTGCAGGATCATCATGGAAAAAATAGGCCCTTGAGTGGCAAAAAATTCAGAAAAATCAGAGTTAGGCAACTTGATGCAAAATTTTGAATAAGTTGTCTATATTATTTCAAAATATGTAAGAATAGAATCTTTAGAAAATTTAATGTAGTTTCTAAACTACTAGGTTTGTTTAAAAAGAAAAATCTATTTGGTGAAAATTTGAAATTTCAATCTTTGTAGTACTTAAATTTCGGGGAAAAATTAAGAAGTAGGTGTTTGTCGACCACTCTAAGCACAATAAAATGATAATATTTTTTATAATATTTTAAATATAAGTAGAAGATGTAGAAGTTGAGAAAAGCCAACTTCACAGGACACGAAAGATCACTGCATGCAAATAACCTATCACGGAAAGAGAGATGGAGACAAACAAGCAAGGGTGCTCTGAAAGGTGAAAAAATGTATTCATCAGAGAGAATAAAATTACAATAATGAATCCTTATAAAGGATATTGTGCAACCTAAAGAAACCCTAATAGGTAGACATTTAATAATTATAATAATATTAAATGTCACAAAATCTAAACTAAAGTGAAATCTTAAGAGGAATAAAGGTAATTTAATCAACATGATTAAATTTAAAACCTTTACTCTAACACCCCCCCTTAAGATGAGCAAAAGTGCAGCTACAAACATATGCAAGAAAGCAAAGGTAACTACAATGCTGAAAAGTAAACTTGGGTCCCGGCAACAAGGCCTGATCAGGTACCCAATTACAACCAAATCTCTGTAAAGTGGAGAAATAGAGAAAACCTCATGGGAAAAACTCTACTCCAAAAAGAGATGAAAGAAATAAATGCACTAATAATAGAAGGATAGGAGGTGGATAACATAAGACCCCCCATAGACAACTTCTATCATATAAGTACATGTACAATGGTCTCCATAGGAGAAAAAGAAAGAGACTAGAAGGCCCCCCCACAATGAAGAAACTCCTGTCGCAATGGTGGATGCCTGATGTAGAATCCAGAAAGAGATCTGAAGCGGCATATAATATTCCTCCCCTTGGGAAGAAACAGATCCAAAGGACAATGTCGAAGAAACCCTGTGAAAAGAGATGAACCAATCTGTCTCAAGATGTGTGCCATGATAGGATGTTGAAGAATCTCTCTGTCTGAACTGAAACAAAAGATGTCAAATCCAAACTGAACTGAAGACTCAAAAACTGCAACCTCTGAATGCACTGATAATGGTGGGCTAACAGTTGGAATATGGCTGTTAACAAAGAGGAGCTGAAAATCCTCAAAGTAATCCTCGGATCTGCAATATAGGACTCTACAAACAAAGGCGAAATGCCTGCAAGATAAGAATCCCAAGTAGCCATGTCTGAAAGATGTATGATGTCCTGCTTAGCTGAATCAATAGGAGCCAAAGAAGAGGCAATATCAAACTGATCAGGAACAATAGGAGATGATGTTGATACATGTATAATCTCAGTCTGAAGAGTAGGAACTATGAGACAATCCTCTGATTCATCAGAATATGTAAGGGTGTCTAAATACTGAAGTTCTTTTAAAGTATCATGATCAAAAGGTGTGTTCTCTCTCCAACCAATGGGTACAAGACAATCTGAAGTAGGATCCTCTTGGAATGGAGAAAGACTGGGGTCTCCATAGATCTCCCAAAGATGTGTCCAAAGTGAGTGAGGACAATCAATGCCCGATATAGCCCACACAGTGTCAGAATCAACACTAGACAAAATAACTCCTACTATGTGATTTCTAATGATATCCCAAGCTAGTTTTCCCTCTGAAGTTGCTGGTTTAGGTATGAGATCATACAAATAAGGCAAAATATAAAGCCACCTACAATGTGTAAGTATACCCTTTGCCCATGACTCATAATTATCCCGTTCCAGAAATACAACTGAAGGGTGAGTAGAAAAACCCATGATAACTCTTCAAATTAACAAATATGAGAGTAACTGACCTCAATACTGATAAATCAGATCAATATATGCCATCCCATGCAAACAAATCATTTCCAAGTGCTGAAACATCCAAGTAACTAACAGATGTGTGAAAACACAAAATACTGAATAAAAGGTACCTGGTGTAGATTCTGGAAAAAATAAATTGCAGATCTGGAAAGAGCACAGAAACACCTTTCCAACGCCTATTCGTTTGCAAAAAATGGAGTTCGGACGCAAAAGATATGCCCTCAGGAGAGAAAAACACAAGTTCTGACTTTGACTGGCAAAAAAAGCTGAAAAACGGAAAAATCAGAAAAAGACCTCTATCATTTAGATCGGGCTCGAAACCAGCTTTCCAACGCCTATTTCCATTCAAAAATCCGAGCTAAAATGCCCAAGTTATGCCCGATTTCGTGAAACCTCCTAAAAATGCACAATTAGACCCCCCCAGAGTCCTCAGGGGCTAAAAAAATAAGCCCCTGGTCGCATGCGCAGCCAGGGGTCCAGTGGCTGGCGGCTATCGGCACGGCCCCTAGTCACCCATGTGACCGGGGCTAGGGCAAAAAATCCCGGCGGGGGCTAGGAAATTGCTAGCGGCTCTGATGATCACGGCTAGCGGTCACAGCCTAAACACGGCGGGCGGTGTCTGCTGGCAGTCTGCGGGCAGTTAACTCCTGAGCGGCGGCCGGTTAACTCCCACCGGCGGCGGTTTGATGGTTGGTGGCGGGCAAAGTGATTTTACCACTGGCGGCGGTGAGGGGATGGTGGCCGCCTGACGGCGAATGGGTGGCCGCCGGGCGGCGCCCTCCTTTTTCAACTGTGCGCTCAAAAACCCATTAAAAAACCTTTGCTTTTTTTAATTAATTTTTGATTTTTTGCCTCGGAAATCGTGCCTGGGGGCCGTACGACCCTTGAGCAAAAAAAAAAATTGCCTCCCAGAACAACTATGTTCAAATAGGTCATGCCATATATGAAAATATGGGTTTTTGGCTGCTCTGAATCCAACCGTGAGGTCCATTTGGGCCCAAAATGCACCCAAAAAATGGAATTACCCAGATCTACTCAAAATCAGCCAGAGAGCCAGATCTAACCCTTGTAGCTCCAAATTCTTCAGAAGACGAACAGGAAGCAGCAGGTCTGGAGCTCTGATACCATGTAGAAGTTGAGAAAGCCAACTTCACAGACCCTGAAGATCACCTGCATGCAAATAACCTATCACAGAAAGAAGAGATGGAGACAAACAAGCAAGGGTGCTCTGAAAGGTGAAAAATGTATTCATCCGAGAGAGAATAAATTACAATAATGAATCCTTATAAAAGGATATTGTGCAACCCTAAAAGAAACCCTAATAGGTAGACATTTAATAATTAATATAATTATTAAATGTCACAAATGCAAACTAAAGTGAAATCTTAAGAGGAATAAAGGTAATTTAATCAACATGATTAAATTTAAAACCTTTACTCTAATAGAAGACTTATGTCCAGATGTGATGTATATTTTTGTAATATTTTTCTAAGTAAATAATTAATTATGATTTTTTTATTACAACTTTTAAAAAATATAAAAAAATTGTATGTCTGACCACCTTAACTTGGTCAAAACTTCATGAAATTCATTTTTTTTTTTAATCCTATAGTATGCGAAGCATACAATGTGACACATGTTTTGGATTCAAAAAATGTAATACCATTTGAAAGCTATATATATTTTTCAATCAGTCTATCAATCAAGACTTTAGTCATAATTTAAATAGAAAATGAATAATAATTATTTATTAAATTCAAAGTAAAGAATAATTTATATTGGTGGAAAGCTTAGAATCACATTTGAAAACCCTTTTCATTCATCAATTTTGGGTAAAAAAAAAGTTGTCAGCCACATACCCTACACATTCCCATCATATTGCCATTTTTTGGCCCATCATGATCCTGCACATACCCTTACTTAAATAGTAATTGCATGTGTGTGTTAAAATAATTGCAAAAAGAAAATTTCAAAAATAATTGTAATGATCAATCTAATTTACTAAAAAAACAACACTCATAGCAGTGCTTACAATGTTACTATTAGCTTCATGCTAATCAGATACAAATGCCACAAATATAAAAACTACATTACTATGCATGCATACCAGACACATAAGGTTATGACAACACTATTACACATAAAAAAGGTAGCTAATACACAAAAACAAAGAATACAATATGAGAGCACTACCACTACTGCTGCAAGGTGAAGCTGAAATACATTGGGATGTACAAAAATAGTGGTATTAAATATATAAAACATAACCCCATCCAATCAACATAACCCTGTCAACATGATGACATATAAAAGAAGAAAAAATAGCAAAATGTATCAAGGAAACATGTGATGGCCATTAAGAGAAGTCATTGAGGAAACAATGCAATCTTTCTCCATGGCTTTCATAACAGCAGTAAAGGAGTAACAAATAAGGTTGGATCTAGAGGCCACATAAATAATATACAAATAGTCTTTCACTATTAGAAAATAGTGTAAGATTATGCAAAAAGAAGTAAGGAATGATGTACAATAAACAAGTAGTAGTAGCAGTGAGTTTCATGGCTGTAGCAGTGAGTTTAGTGCAAGGGCAGCAAGTTTTATGGTTGTAACAATGAGTTTAATGGATCGAGCAACAAATATCATTACTAAACAACAAGAAGACATTAAGAGAAAGCAACAAGAATATCAAAAGAAACTTTTTTTTAATAACAACAACCATAATGAAGAGTTAACAATAGATCCTTGAAGAAAAAAACAACAGGTATATCCAATGAAAGAATCAACACACTAAGTTCAAGATGTTGACAAGGTCAATTACAATGCCCTAAAGCACAGTCAAGCATCATAAAGTATTGAAGTACAAACAATCCCCACTGAAAAGTGACAAAGTAGGTATAATGATTGTTCTATGGGTTACATTCAATGTTTTAGTTGTCTATTCACTATTCTATAAGCTTGTTCATTGTTTGGGATCATAACAATCATTAATACATGAAGGGTTTCCGAATCAAGGAAAAGTAACATTTCATAGCACTCACCTCAAGTTTAGCACCAGTAGTACTATCAATATCATGCATATACTCCTCGAATTCAACATAATCACTGTCAACATTATCCTGAAGTTGTGTAGCTTTGCTGAGAGCTCTATTGATAAGGTCTTTTCCTTTTTGTTATGCTTTCATATAATTTCCCTACATGTGGTTTAATCATCATGCAAAGTTAATATAAGTCAAGTAAAGAATGCAAAAGCTATAATTTTTTGTCCACAACAACTATTATATTACCTCAACTTCAACACAACTATGATTGACGTCAAGGCATTCTTGTTTTCATGCTACTTTGATAAAATTTCTCTACATGTAGTTTAACCATCAAGCAAAAAAATATATCCAGATGAGTAATTCATGTAAAAAACAGTCAACAAATTCTTTCCAAGCATAAAAGTCACAATAGGTGGAATGGGTGAAAATCCATTTTTATAGACTCACAAACCCTCAACTCTATCTTTACAAACCTGTTTCAACAATTTGACTACAAAATGCACAAAATTCTTCAATAATCCACCAAATCATAAACAAATTGAAGTTAACTCACCCAACCACCTAATTCAATGCAAAAGAGAACAAGGAAACCCTATACGAGCAAGTACAGAAGCTTGGAACTGCAAATAATCAAAAAGTTTTGAGAAAATAACAAAATTTCAAGAGATTTATTATTGCTTTATAATCCATAGCAGCAAAAATATTTTGGGGAAAAATTGGGAAACCAAAAGTATAAGATTTTTGGAAAAAATCGGGAAAATTTCTAGAAAAAATTAGGAAAATTTTGGATTAAAAAAAAAAAGGTAAAAATTGTAGAACAAGAGATAAAAAATATTTTTTTGAAATTAAAAGGCATTTCCATAGCATAGAGATATAGATAGAAAATCAAATAAAGAGTTTAACTAATGAATTGTAAAAAATAGGATTTTGTAGTTTATATTCATATCGTTGATTACATTACATTGCACATCTTTCAAACTCAAAGCATTACTTCACATTATAGAACTAATAACTAGATGTTGATAGATGAGAAAATTTCAATTACAATATAGTTTTTACAAAGTCAACCTAAGGAGTTATGAAATAACTTCACATTGTATAACTAATAACTAGGAGCAGCTGCCAATTGCATTTGCTTGTCATGGCATTCTATGAGACCACATTTCTTTGAGGCATTTTTTCAAATAGTTCACCGTCTTGTTGCTATGACTAAAAACCTAAAACAAGTGCTTTCAAACAAGCTATGGATGCTTGGAAAAAATATATCAAAAGCATAATAGTAAGCAATAGAATAGACAAGGCAGTGAACTCTTTGAAAAAATTCCTCAAAGAAATGAGGTCTCATGGTGATGGAATGCCATGACAATCAATTTCTTTTGATTGTCATGGAATTCCATCACCATGAGACCTCATTTCTTTGAGGAATTTTTTCAAAGAGTTCACCGCCTTGTCTATGCTAACACATTTTCCATACATGTCTATGAAAGCATTTTATCAAACAGTTCATTTCCTTGCTGCTATGGCTAAAAGCCTAAAAAATCTGCTTTCGAACAAGCTATGGATGCTTGGCTAAAAGCCTACAAATTTTTTAAAAATCGGGATTAATTAGGATTTTTTGCAGATTTTTGCTTCTGTGGCCCACATTGCCAAATTTTCACACCCATAAATGAGTTTGAGACTCCATAATATTTCCCCATTCCTAAATTAAAATTAGCACTATCAGCCTAACAATGCCTCATCAGCGG
The DNA here is from genome assembly GCA_007258455.2 of Sequoia sempervirens. Classification (NCBI taxonomy): domain Eukaryota; kingdom Viridiplantae; phylum Streptophyta; class Pinopsida; order Cupressales; family Cupressaceae; genus Sequoia; species Sequoia sempervirens. Next base: position 85,529 of record VDFB02290053.1, read on the forward strand.
AACCCCCATCATAGCCTCACCGATGGCCCGATGAAAGTAGTTAATAACCTAGTATCGGTGTAACAATACCCTATCGGGCTGACTCCTAAGGCATCCTCCCCAATAGATTGATAGAGTCAACAAAAGTAAGTGCATCATTGTAACACATGAACATCAATGGAATGAATGTTTGCATTCCCCCAATGGCCCAATATAATGAATGTTTGCATTCCCCCGATGAAAGCAGTTAATAACCTAATATTGATGTAACAATACCCTATCGGGCTGACTCCTAAGGCGTCCTCCTTGATAGACCGATAGAGTCAATAAAAGAAAGCACATCATTGGAACACATGAACATCAGTGGAATGAATGTTTGCATTCCCCTGATGGCCTGATATAACCATGGATTATCAGGAATTAACATATATCGGGGGAATCAGTCTTGTTTACCTTGTTTGTGGGCCAAAGGTGTATTAAGGGATTGACACCCCCTTATGGTTTAAAAACCTGCACTTCTGAGAGCTAACAAATCATTCATTGATCTCATAGTTATTTTGTCATAAAACTCACAGTCACAACATTTAGGACAGTCGCAATGGATTTCAATGAAACAAAAGGAAAAATTTCATAGATTCATTGTTCTATATATGATTGTAATACTTTTCCTAGAGATCATGAGAGTAATTTAATAAAAGGCTTGTTGTGGAAAACATTTATGAAATTTGCAGACATCTTTAGAATACAATATAAAGATGATATAGTTGAGAATCAAAATATTGAGGGATAGCCTCTTACTTGATCTGAACCTGTGGAATTATGGTCATTCCATGTAGAAACTATAGGCTTAACAAAGGCAGCCAACTACGAAACTTTCTCAGTGAGACAATTTAAGCAACTCATTATATGTTGGTACTCTTCATTTGATTTGACATGATTTGGAGAGGCTCTTACTGGGCGTTCAACATATGGTTGTGAAATCTCTATTGACAAACTAGATTTCCTCTTGATACTAGTATTAGATTTAGTACGATCTAGTGTTGCCATATAATTGACAACATCTTCTACACTTGCTTCTCTATTATTGCTTTCCACCTAAAATACAATGTTAATTTCAACATATAGTTAGTTCAATAAAAAATTGAAATAAATAACACAATGTAAATTGAACTAAAAATCCATAAACTTACTCCACATTTTTCCATTTTGTCCTGCAACCCGCCTCGACCAAATGTATATTTAGTCCTCACATTATCTCTTTCTCTCTTGCCTATGTTACTCTTTGTTAAATATTTTTCAAAACACATACTTTCTTTCAATGCCTCCCATTGTTTGGGAGATAGAGTGGAGTCTAACATCTCTTCTCCCTCCATGATTATTTTTCTACAATTTTATCTAAAACTGTTCATCAAAAGTCTCATCTTGTGCTTGTAATATTTTCTAGAGATTTTTCCACCAATAGTGTCAAAGGCATTCTCCATTTTTTGTATAACATATTCCACATTTTGTGGATCTTGCTCTACAAAATTTAATTTGCAGATATCCAAATGGGCCCTATATTTTACGCCCAACTCGGAGGCCCACCTTGTAGTATTTTTCCCAATGAGTTCACCATCTCTTGATACCTCAACTAAGAATGACTTCTTCCCTTCTAATATTCTTTCTTTTCTATTCCTCTCTATAGATCTGTATAAATCTTGACTCAATATTTGTCTTTTAACATAAGTAGGCACATCTTTTGTTTCACCACTACAAATATTTCTGGTTGATCCACTAATTCCTTCAAAAGTTGTAGATGTGACAGGTGCACTCTCAGGCACATTAGATGCAACCAAACTCTCTTCATGACTTTGATTAACAAAAACTTCATGCTCCTTGGCCACATCACATGTGGCATGAGTAGGGAGATCAGTAGTGGTCTCTGTAGATTTCACTTCATCACAACTATTTTTTTCACCAACTTCATTTGTTGAATCACAAAAGTGTTGGCTTCTATGAGCTGGCAACACTGTATCTTTACTTTCTTTTTATTTTTTCTCTACATTTTCTCTTCTCTCTTTTTCTTGCCTGTAAAACAAAAAAAAAATCATATCATGTCTTATATACATAAAGCTCTTGCCTATAAAATTTCATTAAACACTATTAAACAAATAATTTACTACTTAGCGGATTTACAACTTGCCTGTTTGTCAAACCAAGACGTGATAAATATTCATTATTCTTGGCCACATGTTCTTCATTAAAGCGCTCATAATCTGTCACTGGAATTTCAACATTGTGATCACTATCATATAATTTGTGCCTTAAATTCTTTTTCTTCATTTCCTAATGTTCAAAAAATAATAATGTATAAATTAGCAACTTGATACAGAGATAATTAACCGTAATAGAAATTGCATAAATACAAGTTTATGAGGTCTTAGTTTTAATGAACAGTCATTAAAACACATATGAAGTCTAAAGTAATGCAAACAACAACAGACATTAGATGTTGTGGGTATTTCAGTCAATGGATATTAAACAATGGTGCCCTACATAAATGTCAATTGCATAAAAAACTTAGCAATGTATTTGAATCAATCCACCAAATCTTTAGAAATAATGTTTTCATTCATGGTTCAATAAAAAAATATGTATTACAAAATTTTAACTAGACATGAACTTGTAGCATGGCAACCATTGTGTACAACTAAAACAATGCTTTGCTTAGGTGATAGCACCATCACTAAGAAATGTCTATGGTATTTGGTGATTCTTACTTCTATTGTTATGTTACGTAATAATTTGTTCATAACATCCAGATACATTCATGAAGGGGTAGATTTCATGAAAAAGAACAAATATGTTGGAGTGGATAATGAGTTACAAGCAAGGAATGCCATGATTTGAGGAATAAGTAGTCAAACAATAGTGAATTTCAAGATATATGCAAAACAGTGAAGAACATTTGATCAAAGCAAAAAAACAATGACCTTACAGTATATAAAGATACATATGAGACAGTGATTTCTAGTGCATAAAGTCAGAAGCGCAAATGTTGATAACAGTGATATCACTGTTAAAAAGAATGTGAAGACAACAAAGGATGTGAGCATCATGTAATGCTAAAATAGTGGGGATATAATGAGGAAATGCTTCTATTGCAATAGGGAATCATTGTATTGATGCCTTGAGCATTGACAAAAAATAGTGATCAATCATCAAGGCTTGTATACTGCTGCTATAAACAGTGAAGGAATAGAGAAAAAAAGACCATATCAGTGAGGAAATGAGTGCCACAATGGGTGAAATATCCAAGAAATGAAGACAACAATGAGAAATACTTTCATGGCAGTGAGCAGTCAATGCCAAAGTAGTTCACAAGGCAATGTTATACAATAATATTACAAAATAGGGCTAAATATAATGCCATATGTAGGGAAGACAATGTTATTTTAGTAAAAAAGTGTAAAAGAAAACATAGAAACAATGTTTAACAATGCTTCAATGATGGCTTTTATAAAGGATGCTAGAACAATGATAGTGATAAAGAACATATATAAAAGCAGAAAATAGTCTAGAGGAGTTGTCAAGAAAAGATCATTGTCAAAGTAAAGCAATGATGGTATACATATTCATATTGCATACAACATTTATATATGAAAAAATATTCATATTGCATCCTCATTTTTAAATGAAAAAATATTCATATTGCATTCATATAGAAACTTTTTTCAACATTAAAGCTTTGAAATAGGTATTAGTCTGAAGGTTTGTGTCCTTAAAACATAAAATAGACTTAAAACAACATAAAAGTCTTACATAAAAGGTCATAAAATGGGGCTCATCAATAATCATCTGCATTTCTAGTAAGATCATAATCCTGATCACTCGTGTCTACATCTACTTGAGTTTCTTCCTCATTCTCATTTGTGACATGCAATACATTATATCTCCCAATTTCTTCATTGGTAATCAAAATCTCTTCTTCAAATAGTCCCTCATTGTCCTCATCCACTTCTTCAAATGTTTCTTGTAAATTAACATATTGCCCATTAGGAATTACATCAACAACTTCCATGAATTTTTTTCTTGAACAAGACTCTATTTGAATGACATATGACCAACCTAGGCTTCTCACATCATCAATTAGAAATGATTGGTTAATTTGAAGAGGGGAAACATATAGATCATCTGTCTCTGATAAAAATTGTCGTGTATTTGCATGTACAAATCCATACTCATCAAATTGTACTACGGATGGTCAAATCCACTTACATTTTAATAATATAGGACTATTTTCACCAAAATACACTTCAATAATTTCTTGGATGAATCCAACATAAAATTTCTTCTCAATTTCATGAAGAAATTCAGCACTAACAACACAATCACAATTTGTCTTTCCTTTGTCTTTTTCTTCCACTCTTAAATGACTACCATAGGCCCACATTCCACTAAAACGCATAGCCCATAAATGTGGAGGTCGTGAAAGCTCACTTTCCTCTATTGTTATATCTTGACCTTCTTCTTTTGCATCACTGATTGCATTAGCAATCCATTCCTTAAATTTTGGAAAAGAATCACCTCCAATCAAATCATGACATATGCGCCTTTGAGGTCGATGTTGCATCCAAGTTTGATTCTCTTCTTCATATTTTCTACATAGAATAATGATGTACAAATACTAAGATTAATAATATAAATGTGTAAATGCAATTGAGTAAATAAATTATTGTGTAATTTTTTTTTACTAGTACCACTTATCAAACAAAGATGTGTTTTGAAGAATAAAGGCATATATTACACTTCTTTCTTGATATGATAGCTTGAAGTGAAATCCATTGCCTTCTAATACTTCACCTGCAACTCTCTCATCTTCGTCATCATCCCATAAAAGTCGATTGAAATTTTTTAAATCCTTCATATATTTTGTGCAAAATCCCATGGCCTCTTGCATTGAATATCTGTCAGACATGCTGCCTTCTGGTTTTTCCTAGTACAGACAATTTTTTTCAAAACCTTCATATATCGTTCTATAGGATACATCCATCTTGTTCTTACTGGGCCACAATTCTCTAGTTCATATTCTAGATGTATCAAAATATGCATAGAAATGTTAAAGATTGTTGGTGGAAATTCTCATTCTAATAGACAAAGGACTTCAACAACCTCTTCCCTCAAACTATCAAAGTTTGAAGGATCTAATACATGTAAACTCATTCTCTTTAATATTAGGCCCAACCTTATAATTGCCAATCTTGGCCCCTTTGTCACACTTGATATATTTACCATGTAATGCCCTGCCAAGCAACCCCAAAGGATACATTACATCTAGCATTTATGGCACCAATTTTTATTTATTTTTAAATACTAACATGCATCATAATAATCATATATCACATGATATGAAACTAAACATGAACTACATATAACAAATCCCTCGGGTTTACAAGACTGCATTACTTTTCACAACAACATCATTACATCACATGGATGGTAAGTATACACCAGTAACCATAAAATAACATGAACATGATCAACACATTAATCAAGGGTTACAATATTACAATGCTGCTTCCCAACATGAATAGGGAAGATACAATAAAATAGAATGATACATTTGAAATGAAGGAGTACAAAGCTGCAATACTGGATCCAACTCTGGTACAACTCAGGAGTCACTGCAAGGTACAATTTTGCACTTCACGATCGACGACTGGGGACCCCATGGGGTGCATAGCACGTTCCACCCAACCACGTGGACCCGAAGGCCCACCCCCTGTGCTAAGAGATGACAAGAAGGAACCCCAACTAAACCATCATACAAAACAAGGATACAAGACTTCACAACAAGATCCACAATAACATAAGGCAATCTCCAGCACAAGATATAACCAACACAAGATGTGCCCAACATAAGGAATAACCAAATAAAGCGTCAACATACAAATGCCAACATGTGCTTCCAAAGGCCCAAAAATAACATAGAGGGAAACAAGCATACATAGTTGTTAAAGGAAGAGTGTCATCGCAATGTTGCATGGGTTACCCTGGCGAATCTTCCTAGGCCCCTGCCCCCAACTTGGGTTACCCTGGTGACCTCTTACGAAACCCGGCCCCACATGCAATCCAATGCGGCATCAATTATCTTTCATAAGGACAAGACAATGATTTTTCCATTCCAGGCCTTCTCAACTCATCTCAAGCCCATACAAGCACTTGAGTCATGAGTGAGGCATTCACTTATATCTTGTTAATGTGTGATTCTATGCAACACCCCTAATTAAATATTAATGTTTTCACTTGATTAATAAACTTCCAATGAGTTACCCTAGGACCTCTTCTGAGTCCCGGCCCCCATTGAAATCCACTCCCCTTATGAACAACAAAAACTCAAAAGACACTAACAGGGTAAGCCCCCATGCACAACAAATAAAGCCACAAGATAAATTGCATTAAGCAAGGCATACTCCATCGTACACAAAATCCTCATAACGAATCTATTTTCAAGTGCAAGGCTAAACCCAATCATCAAATGGATCATATGAGCAATAGTTCACAAAGAACCAAAAGTGAAGGCCAATAATAAAGCAACACCTTTCTTTCCCTTTCTCTGGAAGATTGATAAATCACTTAAACAAGGGTTTCCAAAAAAAAGTGACAACAAACTTGATCTCAAAATCAAAGCAATATTACTTTCACAACTCAAGTTACGTAATTCACCTCAATATCAATTCAAAACAACCTCAATTCCAAAAACCACCCACATAATTCACCAAAGAGAACCCATTCATCATGCAACCAAAGCAAACACTATTAAACCCAACTCATCGTAACCAAGCATTTGGAAACGATTCCATAAATAAACATCAATACTACCACACAACCAACCACATAAGAGAATAACTTCACTTTATAAACCATATTCACAATAACACATAATTCACTATGATATCTACTACTTCAATTTACAATTCAACTATTAGAGAAAATGAGGAAAACAACACTCAAAAATACCATCAACAACTTTTCAAATATTTTATAATTATCTTATTATCAACACATTCATCACTAACAAGGAAATGACAAAGGTTAATAATAAAATTACAACAACAATGTCATTATTCCAAATGATCAATTCACAAAGCAATTTACAAGGTACTATAAAATATTGACAAATTCTTAATCGACCCTTCTTATCTATTTTTACAAAACTACATTACTAACTACACGACAAGATTCACCTATATTTTGTTTCATCATTTACTAACTAGATAACTCTGATTTCTTTTGTAAGCCAAGAAGAAAACCACCTATATCCTCATTTCCAAATTTTAGCAATAAACAAACATATAGTGATTATCTAGCCATTGAGAGAGTATTTAATTATAAGGACTCATTTGCTTCTACTATGACAGGTTGACAAGGAATCTTGGAGATTATTTGAATCTCTACAACATTCAATTTTTCGAGTGCAACAGATGTAACAAGTAGCCAAAGAAATCAGAGAGGTGTTTTAAACCTCTACTACCTTCTATACTCAAGTGTTGCAACTGTAAAAGATTCCAAGCGAATCAAGGATGTTATTTAAGCCTATACACCCAACCATGTTCAAGTACGCCGCTGTGACAGGTTGACAATGAAATCAAAGAGATTATTTAATTTATTACACCTTTGCAGTCTAAAAGTTGCAGCTGTGATAAGTTACCAAAGGTTTCAGGGAGGCTATTTAATTATGTACACTGCCTCAACTCTAAACATTGTACAGTGACAAGTTGTCAACGAAATCAGAGAGTTTAATTAAATCTATACTCCCTACCAATTGTAACAGTCTGCAGGCAGCTCAGATCGGCAAGAAATGGCAATTCTTCAAGTCCTGAACATTGATTTATATTCAAGGTTACAAGATTTGGAAGTCCAGATATGCCTGACACAATTTTCAAGGTTTTGCAGTTAGTCAAATCAAGAGTATTGAGGCATGTTACCATTTTAAATTCTAGTTCAATATGGCCTTCCATGGATGTAAGGACGATAGATTTGATGTGGGGTTAATGATATCCGCTAACCAAGACCTTGGTTACAAGATGTTCGTAAGAAATCTCTAACTTTTGAAGGCTAACCATTGGGCATCCAATAGTAAGGGACTGTCCCATGTTATTCAAATCCAATATTTCTCTTAATCTGATATTAGATAACTTATATAAAATGGAAGGTGAATACTTGAAAGTAGCTACCTCTCCACTACTACAGGATGCTAGTTCTACTCTTAATTTGGAAGGACCCATAACCAGACGTTCAATATTCATGTTATCTACGCTTATTGATTTCAATTTTCAGAACAATGCAACTCAGGACGATTCAACTTCTCCAATCTACTATTTGTGACCTTTTTTTTTGGGTAGCTCAAATAGGCAAGACATGGCAATTTTAGAGAAGACTTTGTTAAGTGACCAATAGGTGGGATGATTAAAGAAAGGCGAGATAGATTGAAATGAGATGTTTCAACGTTTATGAGGAAACGTAGATAAGACAAGTGTAATGTTTGATAGACTTTCATCAAGGAGGGTCGTCACAGAAGAACATAAAGAACCGTGATATCCAGAGAAGGTCGAATGCATGAAATTCAGTGACATGCCTATGGAGAACTCGTTACAAAACTTAGATTGATCTAGCTATGGTGTAAGAATCGAAACCTGTAGCTCTAAATGATGAAACATTTAGATCACCCAGCTATATACAGGTGCTCATCTAAACACCAAATCTAATAACAACATTTTCCCTCAGCTTCAACTAAATGAAGATGATTGGCAAAGGCTTGAAATGTCATGCAGACCAAGGAACTTAATAATCTACTTGTTGGTTCTTAATTTCTTCTCTCGAACAATCTGATCATTTATGGCATCAGAGAGGTCAAGCGTGCCAAGTTTCCTCCAAGTTTGAGATAGTTACGGTTACAAAATGTGGGAAGCCATTTCCTTTTAGTCTTGAGGATAGCATTTGGATTTAGATAATAATGCTAGTAAATGGCAAGATTTCCAAATTCTAACATTCACTTTTAATGAGGAATGGTTAACGCCAAAACAATCAGACACTTCAGTTACAGAATAAGGGAATTCCTTGTTTTGAAAATTAAAAGATCACCATATATATTGGAAATTAAATCACAGAATAAGCACGAAATAGATTTGTTGAAGTGGCTTTAGAAACTTTCAAGCAAATGCAATTGGTAGATGTAAACCAAAAGCCACGACCTTTACAGCACCCTCGCTGTACCAAAATGGAAGCTTTGGAACAAGGTAAGATCGTTTAACAAGAGAGAAAGATAAAGGATTTTTGCCAGAACTAGAAGATGTAAAAGCTACAATAAACATGTATGCAAAATGTATAAGCATAAAAAGGGCACGTAAACTGCCTCACAAGCATACTTAAGAGAAATGTGGTCACATGGTTTGCAATGATTACATGATATGCACAAAAATGGATCTGCATAGAATATTTTAGACACTTACATGCAAAGGAAATCTGCAGAAGGAACCCCCCGCCCCTTCTCCTCCAGCCGCTGCCTGTCCCCCTCCATCACCATCTTTCGTATCTCCTTGTCATTCTTTTTTTTTTACTCCCACCCAGTTCAGTTTCCCTTAACTTCTCTGCAATCCCTGAAAACTCTCCCCTCTCGTTTCACATGCAAAACTATTATTAATTAGAAGAGGCCTTTTCTTCTCAGCATGCAGAGTCCCTAACAAGAACACGACTGAGGCTCAATAATGAAGCGATTACAAGAAGTATATTCTAAAATTAGTTTGTATGGAATGTGAATAGGTAGAGTGGCACACGCAACCATAACTTCTGTTATTTGCAATTATAGACCATGCCAGCCATCATTTATTAATTTATTTTATTAATTGAACTAGATGTGTTCTAATTTTAAACTCAATAATTACCTTTTTAATATTTTATATTTATTTATCGCATAGTATTTAATCCAACAATACTGGACTACTTAGAGAGAGATTTTCTTTCGCACCTATTACTCCCGCTATCCTACATGAAATTGTTGATGACATTTGTCGTCTCAAATCTATTTTTAGCATCATTCTAGTTTGTGCCATTAAGATGTGACAGTTACAAACTACACTCCAATTAAAGAATAGTGTTAGTTATATTTATTTAATCCTTCATTCATATAAGAGCTTATCACGAAGCCTTTTAAATCCACTGATTCCTAGTTAACAAAACAATCAAACAAGGGCACTAATCAATCACATTATTCACAACATGCTATCAAACAATTATCTCTAAAGGAGAGACCAAATCACATACGGCTTCATGGTCAAGATGAAGTGCAGAGGGGGTATTGCATACCACAATAGGTAAAATATTCTTGATTATGACATGATAGTCATGGGTCTTGAGGCCTCTTAAGCTATTAATGTCAGTTTGGCTTTTGGTGTTGCTACTTACATATCCAATGGGAAAGTGAGTCTGAGACATCAACTGTAAGAATTGTGCATGTTGTTCCTTTGTCTAGACATAAGGAGCACTAGGTTTTCTATTATTTTCATTATCATATTTTTCAACCCAAAGATTTCTATGAATCTTTATTTCTTGAAAGTCTTCACGTGATGAAATAGTATCAAGAGCACCAAAAAGAGTTTCTATAATAGCATAAGCTATATTTTTCTCAATATGCATAAAGTCAGCAGTATTCCTAATGGCTATATCCTTAAAGTATGACAACTTATACAATATGCACAACCATTTTACACCACTTACATTACATGGATCATATCTATACCAGCAATCCCATCATTTTCAATAAATGACATTCTTTCTTGTCCATTCTCAATAATGTAATCACCTATTATTAGCAATGGCGCTTCATGATTCTCTTCTTGACCATTGAAACATGTTTTTTGTCGATGATATGGATGATCCATTTTAAGGTAAGCACGATGTCCACAATAAATACACTTACACAAACTTCTTGAGTTCCTCACAAAATCCTTAAAGTTGAAAGTAGGACATCCATGGTATCCATGAATAGAGAGACTAGACAATGTGCCATATGTAGGAAGATCATGAATCGTAAAAAATAAGGAAGCTCTTAAAGTAAACTTGATTAAATGACCATCCCTTAAAGATTGAATTGCTTCAATTCCTTTCTACAATTCCATTAGCTCATCATATAATGGCTCTAGATAAGCATCTATTGTATCTGAAGTCACACTTTTCTTTCCTAGTATAATCAATGATAAGATTAAGAAAAATGGTTTAGTTGCTAACCATGGAGGAAAGTTATAATTTATTAGAAACATTAGCCAAGTTGACCATTTAATACTTTGATTTGAGAATGGGTTCACCCCATCTAGATCCAAACCCAACCTTATATTACAAGGATCTTGAGAAAAATTGGGCCATCTGTTAACAAATTCCATCCACATTTTAGAATCAGACACACGTTGTTGTTTTCCATCAGTGCTCTTATTTTGGGCATACCACTGCATAAGTTCAGTAATGTCCCTACACCTATACATTTAGAGTAATTGTGGGACTATCGAAAAGTGGCGAAGAACCTTTCTAGGAACCACTGTTGATTTCAACCCTTGGTTATACCTCAATTCATGACATTTCGGACATTCACTCTCATTTTCAATATTTTTGTGAAATAATACACAACCATTCACACATGTGTGGATGTTTTCATACCCCAAGCCGAGCTTACTGATTTTATTTTTACATTGACTTCATTTTTTTGGCAATGTGAAGTTAGCTGGTAATAATGAACTTAATAATGCCAATAACTGATCTACACTCTCATTTGTCCAACCATACACCACTTGTAAGTTAAGAATTTGAAGGATTTTTGTCAAATGACTCAACTTGCAATTAGCATACATAGGCTTTAAAGCATCATCCATTGACTTAGCCCAATCATCGTTTAGACCCTCATTCAACATTCTATCAAATTTAAACCCTTCATCAAACATTTATTCCTCTTCATCTATGTTTGGTGCCACTTCATCTATGTTTGTTTCCTCTTCATCTCTCACAGTCTAACATTCTATCATATCTTGATAATAATTGAAATCCCAAGGGCTTATACCACTATTCCCATATCTTATCATATGTCGATAAATCATATTTCTTTTTTTCACCTTTCCACCAAGATAATTTTTAAATGGACATGGATATTTTTCAATGTCCCTCTCATCAACTACTCTCTCATCATATGCATGATATTGATCCGTAGTCAACCTTTGATACTCATCCATCTATAATATTGTGCATTCCCATATTAATTTAGTTTCTGATTTAAAGAAAAAAACATAAATGTGAAAATAGAGATGCCAAAAAATTGTTGAAAGTAGTCACTTTTAGTACAGACCATAACAGAAAGAAGAGGATATAATGAGTCATTGTTCTGAGATCTATCTTACATTCATTTGAAGTTTACCTATTGAGAATGGAATATGCCTGTGTTTCCTATCAACTTACTTTCAGCAATGAGGGTTTCAAATTACCTTTGAATTCACTACAGATGGCCTCATTAACTTCAAATTCATTACAACAAACTCCAAATTCCTTTCCTGCCTTTTCAAAAGTCTACAGGTCCTATCCAAACAAGATTTATTGCCCATGCAAGTGCTTCAATACCTTTCCATGAGAATAACAAACGTCAACAACAATCCAATTTCATTCCCATGCCAACAATTATACATTTTACAAGCTGTCTAACTTATAAATATAGATAAGTTATGTAAACTGCTAGATAAATAACATTTAAAAGTTTGTCGTCTTTGACTTATAATCTATTTTTGAGTTCAGCTAATACAACTATTTTTTTTGGTTTGTTTTCATGGTTGTTACTCATGTAACTTGTACTTTCATATCCATTTTAGCTGCTTTATGTATTTCTTTTTTCTGCATTAGCTGTGTTATGAAAGTAAAAATTGAAAGTGCCCCTGTTGATAATATTTGAGTCTTTAGTTATTTACTTGTTTTTGTGATATTTGACTTTTGAGTCTTAATAAATAAGTCCAGATGTTTATCTAGATTGATGTGGATCTTGCAAATTCTAGATACTTAAAGCCAAAACATGATTGAGCCTTGAAAGTGGATTGATCCATAGATAACATTATGGTGAGTGCTAGAATGTAATGTTCATTGTGGGTCATGAATGAGTGTAGGTGATACAAAATATTTAAATATACTAGTAACAGTCATATGGTGTTAATCAATTAATGTAAATGTGACATAAGGATTTATTATATATAAGTGAGTTGAAGGCCAAGAGTATTTTGTCTAATTGTCAAAGAGGACAAACTTAACATAGTCATACACTCATAATTGATTTTGGATCACATTTTTTTGTGTTCAAAATCATCTCTAGAAGTACATGATATATATCTTCTACAAGTATTTCAGCACGTTGCAAGTATTTCTTGACAAACTTATCTCTAGGTTCACCTAACTTAGAATTACATGCCAGATGCTACTATGTTTTTTCCTTGGTGAGTTAGTTGTGTTCCTTTTTGTTCATAAGGAGCATCTTTATAATTAATGTGGGTTTGTCTCTTGTGATGTGCATCCATTTTAGGCCTGTAGTCAAATGGATTCCAGAAAGGCTATGTTTGGTGGAGGCTCATCAGGTAATATTTTGGAGTAATTCTTTAATTGGAAAATATATCCTTATTTTCTATAATTTTATTCTATTTGGTAGAGTGGCTCTAGGGATAAGGATTTTAAATGTTTACACAACTCTATGAAGAAGTCATGCTTTATTTATAAGAGTGTCTCCAAAATTTACTTCCAAATTACCATGAGAAATCCCCTAAAAATTGTGGTTATAGGAGGGTACGGGAGGTGTGCTCAGTGGATGCAATGTATATGTTGTCCAAAAAACAATTGAGTTGGTTCTTATAGAAGTACTTTGGACAATTTGACTGACTAGATATGCATGCATTAGTAGTTTCAAGTGTAGTAGAGCCTATTCAATCACGAGAAATGTTAGGAGATTCATTTGTCTCTCTAATAAAGAGTTTTTTCAACCATTGAAAATTTGCAACTAGCTTGAAACAGTATCTTCATTATTTAAGAACTAGCATTTGTCTTGTCATAATTCTTTGGCAGAACTATAGTAACATGGGGATACTATAAAGAATATTATAAATTAAAGGATTAACATTGATTAGGTCAAGCTAGGTAATTAACACCATATATATGTGGTATTTGTCTTCTTGGATACAACAAGCTTTATTCAATTATCCATTACTGATTCTTATTCTCTCTTATTGTTTTGTATGATATATGCATGTTATTTTTCATTGTGCTAGTTGTTAGAACTGAAAATTTTCACATTTTTCACTAGCCTCCACCCACCAATCCTCCACATTCCACATAAATTCATCACATTTTAATTTTATGATCAACACAGATTGTTGAAATTTGTGTGATAAGATCCATTTCGTAGCTCACATTTCCAAATTGTCACACCCATAAATAAGTTTGAGATTCCATAATTTTTCCTAAGTAAAAATTAGCACTATCGGCCTAACAATGCATCATCAGCAGAACCCCCATCATAGCCTTGTCGATGGCCTGATGAAAATAGTTCATAACCTAGTATCGGTGTAACAACACCCTATCGGGCTAACTCCTGAGGTGTTCCCCCTAATAGACTGATAGAGTCAACAAAAATAAGCACATCATTGTAACACATGAACATCAGTGGAACAAATGTCTACATTCCCCTGATGGCCCAATATGATCATAAATTATTAATAATTATTATATGTCGGGGGAATTAATGTGTGTCAGGGTAATATATTTTGGCATCCTACTGATAGACTGAAGGAAAATTGTTCATCAGTGGAGAGGGTGGCTATCAGTGGAATAAGGATTGTAGTCTCGCCGATACAACGATGATGATTGATTGCTAACTGATGTGACATCTCAAGGCATCATCTAGATATTTAAAAATAAATGCTTCCCCCCAATGACAAGACTGAAATGGGTGGTGTATTTATGAGGTAGAGTTGAAGTGAATTATATCACAAGTTGATTGCATAATTGTTACACAATTTGGAAGATTTCACTGAGGACAAAAGTAGAAAGGAAAATCTAGGAGTTCTCACTTAGTAGAAACTAGTGGAGGTGAGACCCAAGTAAGTACACCAAGCCCGACTGAGAAGTTGTATTTTTCAAAGGATTAAGAATTTGAACAATGGAAGAAAATGCAAAAAACCCAAAGCTAAGAAACAAAAAACTAAGAAGAGACTCTTGAATCAAGACCTGATAGATCAATTCCCTGGTTCAGGGCCAAGACCTAGGAGGGGTGTTCAAATGAATCCTTCAATGGATATATTATTAGATAAACATAAAGGATTGGGGGATATTTGTACACCATGATGCAGGTATGAGCTTTTCATGTATCATTACAGGAAATAATTTAGGTTTCAACCAGTCTACAACCCGTGGAGGTTAAACTTGGGAAGACTCATGGTGTCCAATGTGTTCATAAATGTAGAGTTAATTAAAGCTCTGGCTAACAAATATGACCCCAAGAGGAGAACTATCCAAGCACATAATGGGGTTGACATGCTTGTTATTTCTAAGGATTTAATTTCTAATGTGTTTCAGATGGAGTGTCCTCTGAACTTTCCATTCATGATTAGAGATCTCTTGATAGAGTATCACCATATGGATACCAACTAAAAATGATGGAAACTACCCTTGCATAGGCCTAAGAATGAAGGAGGCCAACTCAAGAGGTTTTCAAGTAATGAAAACCCTCCTTTTCATGAGGACTTGTTTGAAGAATATTTTAGATACACTTATTATTCAGTTGATCAGGTCTTGGGGGTAGAGGTCCCACCCCTCATGTCTATTTTTCCCCAATGGTCTTAGCTACAAACATACAAAGCAATGATTCCAAGTCATTCAATTATGCTAGATACTTGGTCAATGACCTAAACTAGGAGCTTGAAAAGAGTAAAAACAACAGTGAATATATTCATTTCAAACATTATTCTCTGTTCATGCATTTTCTCATGCACAAGGGACATGTTAGAAGGGTCTGGATTCAAGAATTAAGAATAAAAGATACAAATGAAAATGGTAACCTCAAACCTCTACAGATGTGGACTTCACTATGGGATAGTTGATTTGGTAGATCTCATTATCTTTATTTTGAGGATATTTTTGTGAAACCATTAATGGAGTGGATGGGATATCCGCGTGATTATAACTTATCCCCATAAGTGCAAAATTTTCTAAGACCAAAGGAAAATGACCCAAGGAAAAGGGTGGATTAGAACTGGGGAGATTGGTATACTTTTCCTAACTACACAATGATTAGGATCTATGGGTTTGAAGGAACTCCACACTTGTTGCCACGAGTAGTTCTTGATAGAATTACCTACTTAGAAATCATGAGGCAATTGGAAAAATCTGATGCCAAAAACCTCAAAGGAGATAACAAACAATCGATCATGCCTAGTACCTTATGTTTTGGAGACTTTACAATGGTTGCAAATGAGGGATATGAGGAAATTGATGCTAAATTAGCACAATATAACCTCCCTCTAGGTAAAAAAAGGGAAGATTTTGATGTACAAGGCTTTATTCACAAAGCAAGGTTATCACAAGGGTTATTAGGATATGAGCATGTATTCTCAGTTGAAGATGTAATCAGAAACCATGATGAAGCCTCTACCACTAAAAGAATGACTGCATATAATAGGGTTATGCTTGCAGAATGGAAAAGAAGAAATGTCCCATATTATTCAAAGGCATTTGGTGAAATATAGGTTCCTCTAGCAAGGATTGAGCAACGCATTGATCATATGGATGAAGTGGTAAAGAATGTGCCTTCATTTGTCTTTGATGCCCCTCATGCAACCTATTCAGGAGTGCAGGCTGAAGATATAGATCCCTTAGATTATATCCCTTCACAACCAACTCCTTATGTGATTTTTTATGTAGATACTAATATGAGTGTAGAAGAGGAGAGTGATGAGGAAAGTTATGAGGAGGAAGAGAAAGTAAAACAAATAAGTGCTCCTGTAATTATACAGTATGAGCCTCCTACAAAAGACAATGTTGTAAGATTTGAAACATTAGATGAATTATCAGATGATGTTAGCATCAAGGTTGGACAAGAGTTCATTTTTTATGGAGATTTTGTTAAGTCTTCCAAGTTTAAATCATTTGTTTACGAATATAAAGGAAATAAAATGAGAAAATATATAAGATGTCACTCCTAAACGAGAAGTTGTTTTGAAAGAACTGAAAAAAGAAATAGACAAAGAGATGGAGTCCATCACTCCTAAGAAAGGGAGAGAGTTACTCCAAGAATATGGAGTATTGCTTTTTCCCAAATGGGATATAAGCTCTGCAATTGTGTTTGATAGTTTCAGAAAGAGAGGAGATAAAACAATGAATTTAACAAACGAAGCAAGTGACAAGATGTATTCAGGATCTGGATACAATCTAGATGATGCCACCTTGCTTATTTGGTCATTGTACCCCCATGACAAAATACCAGCTATGATTGATAATCCAAACCAAATGTTTGGACATCTCTTGGTTCAAAGAGTAGGGGATACCAACCCCATGGAGACAACAAAGTTGAATGTCAATGTGGCAAAGTTCACCAAGGCACAAATTGATAAGCTAGTTAAAGAAAATGATAGGTTGAAGAAGGAATTAGCACATCAAAGAGAAAGAGCATCTTCCTCTTCCACACCAGAATTGTATTCCCCATGGCTTGAGAAAGATAAGAGAGTATTGGATGCAATGGCTGATACAACGTATTGGAAGTAGTGCCTCCTGAATTCTTAGGAAAAATGTAAAGAATTGGAGAAGGAAGTCAAAACCATTAAGTATAATACTACATCCTAAATGATCAAGGGAAGATTCAATAAGATGATGAAATGTGCAGATGAATATTGGAGGCAATTTAAATAGTTACTCTTAGCAATAGAGGAGAATGAACGATTATAGGGGAGAATAATCAAAAAGAGACAAGAGCTTCAAGACAAGTAAATCCTAAAAGGATAGACAATGTAGACACATAAAAAATTGGTAGAAGCACACAATGGATATCATAATAGGCTCATCAAGGATTTTGAGTGCTTCAATTCAACTCTAACAATCTATGATGATATGGGAAATCCTCGAGAATATGAGGATTGGAAGGAATATTTTAATGTGATTCTAACTACTACATTATAAAAGATCAATGATGAGGATATGATTTTACAAAATACTCACAACCAGCTCGAGAAGATGTTGTATAGGAAGTATGATATAAGAGAGGTGATCTCCAATGTATATACTTGTGCTTAACAAGAATACATCCATCACCTCTCTTCATTCAATTTGTTCCTCAACCAAACTATGGATACACCAGACATAGCAGGGCAACCATCAGGATGAAAGGAGTCAGCCGACATCATGAGCACCATATCATGGAGTAGAGGCTTTGAACATATCTTAGGTGGTCACAGGCTTCTGCTTGGAGATTAAAGAATCACTGCATTTATTTTCTACAATATTTTGTTTTCTTAATTATGTTTAGTTATCAAACAACATGAATTTTTGTAACAGGTTTGTAGCTTGTTGCCTCTCACATATATAAGAGAGACCAAGACTCGAATAGATCATCCATCTCATATCAGAAACTACTGTTATAATTCATATTATTCAAAGATAAATATAATGGAGAAGGTTATGCATAATTTTTAATTTGTTTTCAAGTGTTCAACTATTGTGTGGATTTATATTCTTATATGTTATTTGGCTATCTCTGAAGTGGTTGTTTATGTTATTCAAATTTAGTGTGTGGAAATACATTTAATTTTTCAATACACATTTGTTGCAGTTGTGTGATGTTGTTGACTGGTTTTAGTGTGCAGAAGAATTAAAATTCCTTTTAAGAAATAAAATTTGATAGGTTCCTATTTGGATTAAAGCCCTTTTGAATAGATTTTCTTAATTGGTTTCCTTTCACATTTGAATTAAATCCTTTCACAACTTCACAATAGCATAAGGGGATATCACTAGGATTACTAAGAAGAGTCCAAATAACTGACATACTTTCACATTTTCATAAGGTGCAAACATTCAAAGTGCCCAACTGTTCAAGCTAAGCTAAAGAGTGAATCTACCTATCTTACATAACCCTATCTCCAAAATCATCATTCATCCCTCCACTCCATCCACCCAATAGAAGTAGGCACTGGTAATAATTAAATATTACATACAAAATAAAACTGACAAACTTGAACTCTCAATTACTCTCACTAGTATTTAGACATTAAAACTTTGCATTTGCTTCATCTCGCGTGCCATAGTAAGTAGATTGCTCAATCTAGGAACCATATCTATCTACAAATATTCCTTCTTGTTCAAGTATACCCGCCTAGGTCTGGTAGAGCCTAAAGAGTAGAAGGTAATCAGTCCTACTTATCTTGTTCAAGGGCCAAAGTTGTATTAAGGGATTGGCACCCCCTTCTAGTTTAAAACCTACACTTTGAGACCTAACACTAGTGATGATGGCCTAGGATTTTTCATCAAAATATATGCACGACTTCCATGGTTTAACTACATCTCATTGTCCTTGTCATGATGAGAAGGTAGAGGTAGATTTCAACAAGAGCCTCCATTGTTTGAATTGGCATCAAACAATACCTTCAACCTCAACTTATGTCATTACATATAATGAAATTTCCCCAATTGTCTATATTGTTTAATCACACAATAAGGGGAATTTAGAGCCCAACAGTACCTACCTAATCTACATATACCTTCGATGTTAATGAAAATCATAGGTAGAAGTGAAAGTGTTAGGAAGGTAGGTCTATTTCATCTAGATTTTTTTCATTGTCAAAATACGTCTACCTTAATTGATGCAAATATATTCATGAGATTTATGCATGATCACTATTGCTATCTATGCTCTACTGGTTTGATATTCCCATGATTTGTTGCCTATAGTACTTGACTAATGATTCTCTATGAATAACCCAAGTATAGTGCTTTAATTGCTTTCAAAAATAAAGTGGGTGGTAAGTGTTGCTTTATGTGATAACCATACATGATTTAGTTAAGAAATGAGAATCTCACTTACAAGATTTTCTCAATGAATTGGGATCTCGTATGCAAATACATGATGTCTATCTTTTTTTTTGCCCTTTTTACGTCCACTCTTGAAAACTCCTAAGTTGTTGAAGAGACCAGTTGGTTTCAGTTTTGGATTTGGAGGAAAGCTTACTTCATTTCGACCGGGTACAATGTCATAGAGTGTTGTTGGCTCTTCTGAGGTAGAGTACAATTTATTCTTTGGTACATGTCATTAAGATGATATATGGTCTTATTTTTCTACTATTTTCATAGGTATATATACACAATCTCATTACCGAGGACAGTCTGGTGCTTCGTTCAATAGAGTTTGAAGCTGCAATAGCAGATGGTGAGAAATCATCATTGCGAGCTTTGTGCGAAAGAAGTCTCAGGATTCTCAGTTACTTATTTGTGGATACTTTTTGAATGGGATTAATAACAATTTACATTAATTTGTATTGTTTCACTTGCAAATTTTTGGTTTCTGCATTGATTTAGTTTGGAAGAAGAGAGGGAGACATGGAATTTCCTAAGAGTCATGTTTGAAGATGAAGGAAATGCTAGGAAAAAGCTACTTGAGCACCTTGGATTTCAAGTGCAGTCAACAGAGAATCAAGACTTACAGGAAGCTTAATCTACCAACATTGATGATATTAGCAGTGAAATAATCAACAATGTCACTCTTGATGATACAACACAATTAGATCCATCAATTCGGTCAAAAGGTGGACAAGATGTTACATCCCCCAATGAATTGGGATCCTGTATGCAAATACATGATGTCTATCTTTTCATTTTTCCCTTTTCAGGTGCACTCTTGAAAGCTCCTAAGTGGTTGAAGAGACTAGTTGGTGTCAGTTTTGGATTTGGAGGAAAGCTTGCTTCATTTTGGCCTAGTACAACATAATAGAGTGTTGTTGGCTCTTTTGAGGTAGAGTATAATTTATTCTTTGGTACATGTCATTAAGATGATATATGGTCTTATTTTTCTACTATTTTCATAGGTATATATACACAATCTCATTACCAAAGATAGTCTAGTGCTTCGTTCAACAGAGTTTGAAGCTACAATAGCAGATGGTGAAAAATCATCATTGGAAGATTTGTGCAATAAGAAGTCTTAGGATTCTTGGTTAGTTATTTTTGGATACTTTTTTAATGGGATTAATAACAATTTACATTCATTTGTATTGTTTCACTTGCAAATTTTTGGTTTATGCATTGATTTAGTTTGGAAGAAGAGAGGGAGACATGGAATTTACTAAGAGTCATGTTTGAAGATGAAGGTAATGCTAGGACAAAGCTACTTGAGCACCTTGAATTTCAAGTGCAGTCAATAGAGAATCAAGACTTATAGGAAGCTCAATCTACCAACATTGATGATATTAGCAGTGAAATAATCAACAATGTCACTCTTGATGATACAACACAATTAGATCCATCGGTTCAGTGAAAAGGCTAACAAGATGTTACATCCCCCAGAGACAATGGCGAGGAATTTTTTGATAATTTGCACCATCTGAAAGAAGATTCCTCACTTCCTCTCATTGAAAATGATTATGTTGTTGGGAAGGATACCCAAGGCAATGGAGAAGAGGTGCAACATGAAGCTACTAAAGATTCGATTGAATACTAAGAATGCAATGAAGCCATTCAAAGTTCTTTATTTGTTGGTGAATATAAGGGAGCATTCATGCAATGCCTATCAACAAACAAGATGGAAGATGCACTTCTCATTGCTCATGTCGGGGGGAGTTCTTTACAGGAGAAAACTCGTGATAAATATTTAAGAAAAACAAATTGTTCCTATCTTAATGTTATGCTTCTATACTAATTGCATGGCATTTGCAACATCTTAAAGTATTTTAATTTTTTATGTTTTACCTTCCTTCTTGTATTCAACTATCTAGATTTTAGAAGGCTAACTCGCTTTGTTTATCTAAAATATATTTCTTTCTATGGAATATTTTGACTTAACACTAGTAGTGCAGGTGGTTTCTTTTATGGTCAATAATGATCTTATTGGCCTTGTGAACAAGAAGCCTTTGAAATCTTGGAAAGAAACTCTTGCTTTACTTTGTACACTAAGTGTTTTTTCCCACAAAAAATAGTTAAACAAAAAACTATGTAAATTGGATAATGCAATTTTCATTTGGCACAAATTGTACTTGACAATAAGTTTTTTTAATAACTCATTTCTAATTTCTGTGAGTTGTAGTTTGAAGTTTTTGATATAATGAGAAAGTGTAAAAATTTATGCATTGTATCATATAGTTGTGTACAATATTTTCAAACATTTATCATACTTGTATCATAGATACAAGACTTGGATGTAAAACAGTCTTGGCAGGCTGATTTTTTACTTAAGACTTGGAGGACTCGGCACAGACTAGTAGGCTGAATTTTTGAATTGGACATTGAAGGTAGGTTTTCAATCAAATAAACCCTACCCCATAGAGTGATGTGTGTTTTTTATTATGTTTTCATTGAATCCTCTTGGAAAAGAAATAAAATTAGCTATGATGTTATTTTGTTCACTATTTCCAATTGATTCTAAGTTTTCTTTAAGAGGCTTGGGATTGTAGGATCAAAGGGGTCTCTTGTAGTCAATAGAGAAAGAAAGTCAGTCCTTGAAGAGATTGTAACAAAGCTGTGATAATATCACAAAGCACAAGGTTCAAAGCAATGAGATCATAATGTAAAAACAAAAGAGAAAAAATATGTTTTTATCAGAACAATGATTTTAAGGATTGACTATGAAGAACAATCATCATAAGATAGTAGTGAATACAAACAATGACAATGCCAATGAGTTATCAATACAGTGAATAAAAAGTTCCAATTTTCAATGCATGATAACAGTAGTCCAAGGCATGCAAGGGATAGGAATGAAAGACAATATATAGAGGGAAAATAGTTGCAAATGATTATTGTTATATAAAAGCATATGAGTGTCAGAGGATCATAGCAAAATGAAGGAGATAATAGCAAATGCTATGAATGCCATGTGACCCGATATCATGCACAGAGAAGATGTAAAAGACCATGGAACAGAGTGAAAAGGGGTCAAAGTCAATGAGATTCATTCAATGTCAAAGAGCATTATCATTATATCAGTGAAAGCACAAGATTATAACAGCAATGAAGCAATGGAAAGAAAGAACAATATATGCAACATCAGGATCATTGTCATAAATGATGAAGATCAGCATGAGGTTTCAGGATTCAAGATTTCCACTTACCTTTAGATTGTAACCTTATTTAATGTTCTTCCCTTTCTTGAATGATATTGGTGTTGCAACTCAGAAAACACTGCTCAACAAGCTCTGGCATTACAAAAATGGAAACCACCACTCTTTGCATTCAATGGTTGTTTCCTTCATCAGACTTGCAATTAGAAAACCTTCAAATGTGCGCGGGAGCTGAAATACCAAATTGTTGATTAAACTTTGAAACTTCCCTCCAATGTGCAATCACAATGTTTTACACCAAAAATCAACTGCCTGAGATTCCCTCCAAATGCATACATGACCTGATCGACCAATGCACCAAAAATACCTTCTTTTTTTGTCTACCAAAAATACCTATTGCTAAAATGCAACAAAAAAAACTATTGTGTGGAAGGCATGCAAAAATTAATCTTCATTTTTAGGGGAAAAAAATTCATCTATCTACATTGTCATTTTAATATAGGTTGTGAAAATTAAGATAAGCATGATGTGCTCCTAAAATTACTAGAGTTAAAACTTGTATAAAAAATAACATCTATAAAAATGATCCACACACAATTGATTTCATAGATTATAAAATAATTCTATTTTTAAAAAATAATTAACAATATAAAGCTTGAAAGAGAAAAATTTTGCATACCAAAAGCAATCATAATTGTTATTTCTATTTCGCATTATTAAGATGGTCGAGTATATCAGCAAGCGAAGATAGAAGTGAATCAATTTCTTTATTTTTATTGCAATTGGATTGTTTAATATTTTATTAGTGAAATTGACCATAATTTCTCTTTGATACATTTGACATGCTAACACAATAGGAAAATCAAACTGGCTTCAAATCATAGTTAAAAAAATTAACGATTCATTAACATAATGAGTAATAAAATTTAAAGAATGTAAATGTTTATAATTTTTTTATAAAATATGTGAAGGCCTTAAGATTGCACTGAGAGGCAATGCCTTCCATGCAATAGGTATTTTTGGTGCACCAAGCAACCTAGGCAGCCAAATGGCCTGCTTAGGTAGGGATGCCATGAGGAGGGCTTAATTAGCTCTATGGATTATGATCAAATTCGAAAGAAAAAAGAATAGAGTAATAGTCATTTATTTAGTCATTAATCTAGCCATATATTTAGTCATTTATTTAGTCATTTAGTTGTGATTTTACTCAATGACCAAATTAGTCACTTATAAATGACCAAATTAGTCATTTATTTTCAAAATACTACTAGTGTTAGTCATGTGACTAATTAGTCATGTGACTATAAGTTTTAGTCATGTAGTCATTTATTTTCTAAATTCTACTAGTGTTCTAACTATGGAGATGTATTATGTGTAATGCATATTTTGTTGAATAGCTGACTATTGTGGGCATGTGTTATTTGTATGTAGGTATAAGTTCAATCCTCTAGGTAGAGGGGAAGTATCACTCAAGAAAAGATCTTGGTCGGGTAACTAGTAATGTAACCTATCTAAGCTTACACACACTCATAGTAGAATGGTTGAGTCAAGTTATTATGTTGGGAATCATTAAGTCATCCTTAGTTTGATGTGTCTGCATTATTAAGGGTCTTGATTACTTTTGAGTGCATTATTGGTGATGTTTATATGTTTGGAGTTTATAAGTTCTTCCCTATATTACTATGCTTGTATTGATGAGTTGAACACACATGGAATATAGGTATATGTACACATATGCATGTTGATGATAGACCATATGCATGAAGGAATGTGTACATGAGGGTACATAGGTAGATGTACCTATGCACACTTATGAATGGGTTGCTTATGCGCATAGAACTATCAAATGGACCTTACGGCATGTATATGTATATGTATAAATATATCACACGTAGGTACCTATCAATATGATCGCTATTGTGTATGAGTTTGGTGTGCAGCTAAATGTGTATATATATGTATCTATGATATATACATATATCCATATGTATACATGTACCAATACACACGTATGGTTGGAAAATGGACATGCCCATATGAATGTATCAATATGTATACATGTACATAGAGGAATATATATATGTATATATATATGTACACAATAAATGTAATTGATATTACTATGAGAATGTTAACTTGTTTGTGTTCATTTGTATATTGAATGTATGTGTACTTTATTGGCATAAGATATAAGTATATATATATGTATATATATATGTTAACATATATATACATATGTATATACATATATATATTTAAATATATGAATATATATTTATATATGAATATAAGTTTGGAGGCTGATTAACATATGTAATGCTTAGAGTCCGATTCATTTAAGTGAACATAGGTCGATTGCATATAACATATACAATGCATGTAAAAGGTCAAATATAATATATATTGGCAATGAGTAAAGATCAAACTATATGCTATGTAATACACAACAAATAAGTTGTTATGGAGAATATAACATAGTCGATGCTAACAAAATGGAAACTTTTACTTAGTAAATAGCAATTTACTTTGGACACCTTATCATTTAGCAATGGATTAAATACCAACAACATAGTAAAGAGTAAAATGCATGATAATAGGAATTATTACAACAAGGTAAAGAATTAGTCAAAAGAATATTTATGAGCCGAAGCAACTATTCATTCCTCTATTTTTTGCTAAGCTTACACTTAGCCGACCATGTGCATGTGTTGTATTTTGAATGTAGACTGATTCAATGAGTTAAGCCATGCCAAACAAATAGGGAGAAAGCTGCTTGCTTGGTGCCATATTATGAAGTTCTCTATTTCCTATAGAAGTTCATTACTGTTGCAATTTGATTGTCACCATTTGGTCATGTGCAAATTGAAATAGTCTTAAGTTGTTAAAACATAGAGGTCGACCTGCAGCTTCTTGTGTTGAGTAAACTCTTTGATTTTTGCCAGCTTTTAAGCTAAGTGGAGTGAGTTGAATGCATGGATTTAGCTGTCAATTTACATGCCTTTTTTGTAGGTTGTGAAGTCTGTTTGTTGCTGCATAAATATAGATGCATGCTCTCTCATTTGGAGGCATTTTATTCCATTCTATTATGCACTTCTAATCTGCATTATTCTGCAAGTGCAATTATGCTATATTTTGTGAGAGCGTTGAGTGTTTTGTGAGAGGATATTATCAATTTGTGAGAAGCATATTATTCACTTGTGAGAGAGGTTTTATTGAGGTATTGCTTGTGAGGTAAAAGTGAAGCTAGTAAGGTGTTGTTGGAAAGCTAGGCATCAAATCAATCTTTTGGATAAGCGTATTATAGGCATGAGGATATAATCTTCCTTTATTTGTCTTTATTTATGAAAGATTGATTCTTGAGTGCTTTATTTGATCTATTGAAATTACTTGCATTAGATAATTATAGCATTTTCTTTGAAAGGAAAATAGAAGTTGTTTATGTTGTTTTGTGAAGTGCTTAAAATTAATCCATGATAGGAGGAATTGTTTGTCATAGGTATTATTATACTAGATATGATAAAAAAATGGTAGCTTAAGGGTTAATCTTAGCTAAGTTATTTAATTATACTAGATAGCAAGTGGGTTACTTGTTTATCTAGTGAAGGGAGGGAACTTGTACATATACTTTGTGAGTAGAAATACCCTAGAGTATGTAAGAAAAGTGATAGGCTATTTTTGGGGTCAACGATTACCCATTGGAGGAAATACCAATGCATAGATTATAGTGGCCTTAAGTCAAATCAAGCTTAAGTAGTGTAAGTGAATAGATTGACTATCACTTGAAGTACTGAGTGACAACACTTTGGCCAAAGTAGTGTGATTGCCTTTGGCTCCACTATCAGTTCACCGTATCCATGTAGTGCATGTTAGTTTCAAATTTTAGGGTTACAAGTTCTAGACATGTAAGACACACCACTAAGCTCAGTGTGGTTGTCGTACAAGGTTACTCCACCAATCTCTTCATCGAAGGGTAGGGCGATCTATCATATGATAGATGTGCGGGAGATCACATATGAGTCTGTAGTTGGTAGAAAAGTGCTTGAGTGATGCTTCTCCTCCTCAGTAGGTGATAAAAGACCAATATTTGAAAGGTGGATCCTAGACCATCTATATCTATTGCTTTGAAGCTTGGTTGAGCTATGTATGTACTTGTACACATTCTTGGAGTATTTTAGTTTGTGAAATTATTATATTGAAACAAAATCCTTGTTGAATATTGTTATGGAATCTATGTACATTTTGTCTCAATAAAGAAAATAATTTTTTTATTGCAATGGTTTGAACATACATAGTTTATTTACTCGCAAAGTGAAAATTTAGGAAAAATTACTTCAGTGAACAGTTGGCATGTTACATGTGGTATTAGAGCTACCGGGTTTAGCTCTGGAATCTATGAGCTCATCATACTTTTTTGTCCAATGTTACCTAATATTTGGAAATTCTTGTGCCAAGATGGTGCATCTCAGGTTAATGGCTAGAAAGTCAATAATAAAAAACAAACGCTACCTCAAGGCCAAGAAGGAAAGAGAAGCCATCGTTAGAATAATTGAGGGTACCAAATACGATAATGCCATTTGGTTAAGCGATACTGAAACCTTTAGTCATGTGCTTTCTTGGATTAGTGATGTGAAGAGAAAGATGAAGATGGAAGCCAAGTACAACTACCTACCTTCCGTCTTGTTGTGTGGTTTTACAACACGCCCCAAGACTCTAAGACTTGGGGACCCAAGTGAACACTAACATTTATGGCAGGTGCTAACTAGTTGGAGAGATCACCAAAAGTTAAATTCAAAGGAATTTTTTTTGGAGTACTTCATCATTCGAGAGTAACAAGTACCGGGTATCGGAGGGATAGAAATGTAAAGATGTTAATGCAAGGTTTTGGGTAAGTGTTCCAGTCTGAGAGTAAAGGTTTGGGAGAGTGTGGAGGTTCTGGTGGAATCTAGGGTCTAAAAAATCTTGTTGGTAAAGTTGAAGTATCAGGTACCGGGTATCGAGTAACAATGTTAACTTTAAAGTTAAATGTTTAAGTTTTCCTGAGAGTCTGAAGGTCCGGTAACTTGACTCAAAGGAATAATTATGCAGGAATGTGATTTTGCTTTTTACACAATCGCCATGCGTTTCCGTCACCATTTCCGTATTGGCCTGGTTGCCTGCTCCGCCAGTTTCGCGCATCATCGTGGAATTGCCCGTGATGGAAGATCGTCATGGTTATTTCCTGGCGGATGGTCGGCGTAGTACTGATTGCGCATGAAATCGGCCCTGGAATTACGCGTCCGAAAGTCCACGTGTGCGAGCGGAGTCGGAGCGCCCGAAGAAAACCTTGAAATGCCTGCGCAACTTCCTGTAATCGCCCTGAAGATGAAGTCAGAGGGCAACTGTGCGAAATGAAAGCGTCTGTTCGATCGTGTTTTCACGGTAGCCCGCGATCCAGCCGGTAGACTGCTGGCCAGTTCTGTGCTAACATAGTGGGCAGCTCCGGCGATTTGGTTGTCGGCGAAAGCGTTTATGACCACATACCTGGTTCCGGCCACTCCTGCACAAGCAAGCTCATCTGGTCCCGCAGCCACGTGATCAACTCGACTCTCGCGGCATCTGGTTGTCCTTCGGCCTGATCTTAAAGGCTTCCTAAATGATGTCCGTTTCTACAAGTTAAAGCCCCTGGGATGTCAGCGAACCAAACTCTTTTGAAGCTTTTCTGCATAGTTTTTCAGCCTTCGTTCTGGCTTCCGGATCCTAAGTACCCGTGGAAGTTAACCATTGGCGAAACCACCTGAAACGTTGCCCGCCTGGTGAAATTCTGGCGGGTTGGTTGCCTTGAAAGGTCATGATTTGAATGTTATATGAGCTTACATGATATAGAACCCACCCAAGATCCAACAACCCCATTCTTTAAAATCCTTTCACACCATTCTATGCCTAGTTGTGAAGAAATTTGGTGAAGTATAGAGTGGTTTGCTTTGATTTGGTTAATTCTTAAGGCATGCATGGATAATACCTAGGAGTAATTTTACTTTTCAGTAAATTTTGATGCTTTATTTTAGAATAGATGTTTGAATTTCATAAAATGTTTAAAAAAAAAAAATGAATGGAAATTTTATTGCACATGTTTCGATTCCATAATATTGTTGAATGCTTAAAGCTAAATTTACTTAAGTGAAAGCAAAGTTGTTTTAAATTCATGAAATTTTGTTGCAAATATGTTGATTTCATGAAATTGTCTGATGACAGGACCAGGAATATCTTCTACCTATCCTTATGATTCCTTTGAGAATTGAAAGTAACTATTTACCCCTCATGATTAACAACATTATCACAATGAACCCTGACATGAACCTATTGTGGTCAAGACCTGACATAAACGAGCCTTGGGATTAAGTCGTCAGCCTAAGATTTAGGTTGCCCTGGTTCAATCTTTCAAGTAAAGATAGGTTCTCGCAGTTTTTCTATGAGGATTTATCTACACTAATGGTGTGCGAATAACATCATGATCAACAAGAACTGGCGCTAGAAGGAGGGCCATATATTTCCCTCTAGTTTTATCTAGAATTGATATTGTCATCACGGTTTTGGGTTTGAAGGTTGCTTGTAAGACAATAGTCTATGCAAGCCAGTAGTATGAAAATGGATGTTGATAAGCTCTGAGAAATTCTTAATTGTTGGCCTTATCCTTTGAGTTTATTCACCTTTGGTAAGGTTGTCAAGTGTAGAATTCATGATACAACTAATCATGGTGAACTTGATTGCAAATTTTTTCTAACTAGGGTAAGTTTGGCCATGCATAATGTAATTCCATTAATAGAAGAAGTTTTAACTACTAAGAGAAAGAAACCGTTATTGAGAAGAAGTTTAAATTCTGATAAAGTACCTACCCTAGTAAAACTGGATAATTAATTGTTAAATCAAATCGATTTATTAAGTGCAATTGTCATGAGGAAAATCTTGAAGTTTTGCAAGAAAAAATGAAAAGACACCAAGATGTGGAAATAACATGCTAAAATCATGAAAGTGAAATTGATGAGTCACTAGTCCTATCACATGTGGAAGATGACAATGAAGAGAAAAATCAAGAAAAGCGAGCGAGAGACGCGTGTTTTTCGCCCCTAATTGAAAATCTGCGGGTTAAAAAGGGAAATTTTCTTGATTTCATGCAGAATATAAAATATCAAGTTTTCACTTTTTCTCTCTTTGATGATAATGTAAATTGCATTACTACTTGGTCTAATGAATTCAAAATGAAGACAAGGCCAAGGACTCAAGGAATCTTGGAGAGAAAGAAAATCAAGAAATGAACACAGTCATTCATGGAGCTGAACAAAGAAAAGAAGAAAACCATGAACCAAAACTAGAAGAAGGTAGAGTATGGAGAAATCAACAAAGGTGTGTGCAATCGACCTTTAATGAGGTTGCTTTCATACATATGAGCCAATTTATTGGTAAGTATGCATTTGAGTTTACATTTGTTAAACACAGAAAAATTAAGATAATTCATTGTTGCAGTAGGAGATTTGAAATCTATTCAAGTGAATTTAAAGACATGCCTGATGTAATTCATATGAAAACTACTATGAATATAGTGATAGAGATTAAAGTAAATTTTTTAGTTAGGGTTAATCGTTTGCTTAGGGTAAATTTTTGGTTAGTTAGGCTAGTTTTTTTTTTAGGGTTTATTTTTACTTTTTGGTTTGTTCCCAACATTAACGAATTCTTCTTAATTTAATACACACATGAGAGTGAATTGAAATATTCTTAAGAAATTGCGCTATGAAATGAAGAAATGAAACCATGCATAGTAAATACACACTTAAGGTACAAAAGGTAAAATATTCATATATATATGTGTATACTTTGTATATACATGGAAATACAAAATTTATCACCGTAAAAGTGCAAAAAAAAAGCAAAAGGGAGGAACCAAGCTACAACAATAGGGTGGTCATTTAGTCAATTTGGGACACTTCATCCATAAGGGCAGTATATCCCAAGTAAGCATTGTCCCAATGAGTGCCAAAGTTAGGGGTATGAAGATCAGTCAGAAACAATCGGAGAGGAACTAATTCTCCTTGTCCCAAAAACATAGGGATTTCATCAGCTGAGGGAATTCCAATGGTTGGGTCTACAACAGAAAAGACATAGTCCAAATTCCCCAAGAAATTCTAAAGGTTGCATTATCAATTGGGCATCCATGTGAACTTCATCAACAAAATCCCAAGATCCAGGAGCAAGGCTACGAACCTTGAAGCCAAATCCAAATTCAACCTATCATATGCTCTAGATTCTACAAAAGTTTCCCTGAAAACCAAGCACAAATTTGGTGTAGTAAAGTCAAGAGTCTGAAGAAATAAAACCTTATTAAGCTGATGGGTAGTAATGGGACCCATGAAGCCATTTTGGAGATGAACGCAAGTAAGGAAAATGGGGGTATCCATAGCCTAGAAGCAAGAAAGCACAAGCAGAGTAGAAAAGAAAAATAATAATTGAGAGGAAGGAAAATATGTGAATAATTTGAAGGAGAAGAGTAGAATTTATAGAAAACCGTGAGAATTCTATTGTACATAGTTGCCTGGAACAAAGTCTTGGAAAATGCAAGTTGAGGTGGCAGTAGGAAAATTTTCTCCAGAGCGAAATGTTAAATCTAATTAATTCTCACAAAATTGGTGGTCATTGCTTCAAAGTTTTCTAGTACGAAGATTTTGAATCAAGCAAATTGAAGATTTCAAAATTAATGGTGGTCATTTCATTATAGTTTATTGAGCCATATTAATCATGAAGGTGTCCATGTGTGCAACACAGGAAGGAAAATCAACCCACTAAGGTGGCATATGTCAGCATATGAAAATTAAAAGGGAATAATATGTGCATGTTAAGGCATGTGAATTAAATGTAGAGTATTATGGTCAGAATTAAGTGTAATCATGACAAATTTGATGCATTAATGTAGTGCAACACCATCAAATTGGAATTGCTAGCCAAGTGTTCTAGCGGTTGCCATAAAAAAATTAAAATGGAAGGGTGGCGACTAGTAGTTCTAAATTTAGATTTAATTTGGTGATTAGATTACTTGATGCTAAATTTTAACTTATGCATATTTTTTAACATATAGTGAATTATAGTTAGCTAGGATTTGGCATAAGGGTGGTAAAATTTAGCTGGAAAGTCACACTTACAAGGAATAATTAAATGAGTTTTTGGGGATTGGTGAAATGATGAAGGGATTGCATTGAATGAAAAATCAAAAGGTAACCTTCGCTACCACTGTGATTCCCAACCTAATAGTGGGATTCATTGCATGCAAGTTGAAGCAAATGAGCTTACAATGAAATAACAAAAAAAAGAGTATCAAAGAAATATCAAAAGAAAAAATTCAACTCTTTAGGCTATCCAAATATCTCTACCGGGGCTATGGATGCCTGACTAGTAGTAGAGCTATGTTTGGGGGAATTATAGAGATAACCTTGTTGGGGCTATGGAAGCTTGATCGACAACAAGACTATATCCATCGCTGGCTTTAGAGGATTACCAAATTGTGTAGTTCAATGTCAGTGAACTAATTTTTTCACCAAGTTCCAGAAATTGGCATTAATCAAAGCACACACTGATACTTTCCAGATAAATTTTATGGTCTTTATGTTAGAATCTAGTTAAAGGTAAGGATTTATTGTTTGAAAATATGTATGTTATAATTTTTAGTGGGTGATTTGATCCCAGGTTTTTTTTAAATTTGGTTTTATTGGTTGCAAGTTGTTGTGTTGTTTCACAGCACACCCCAAGACCATAAGACTTGGGGACCCAAGTGACAACTAACATTTAAGGCAGGTGTCAGATAGTTGAAGAGATCACCAAAAGTTAAAGTCAAAGGAAATTTTTTGGATTACTTCGTGATTCAAGAGTACTGGGTATCGAGTATCAGGTATCAGAGGGATAGAAATGTAAAGATGTTAATGTAGGGTTTTGGGTGAATTGTTCCAGTCTGGGAGTAAAGGTCCAAGAGAGTGTGGAGGTTCTAGTGGAATTTGGGGTCCAAAAAATCTTGTTGGTAAAGC